>JAUOBU010596497.1:0-10525 GCA_032360585.1 Nereis procera | reverse complement strand
ATTTTAATCCTATATATTATAGGAAAAATATAGGTTGTTGGTATATTCGTGGGGGCGGTTAACGCCTGGGATATGCAAAATTCGAAGGAGAGATGGTACAGTACCTAACCAGGGAGATTGTGAACAAGATAATGGTTCTTTGGCATCATCCCTATTAAGGGGAAACGGTTTTTAGCATAGATTCATTGATTGCTCTACTGTATGCCAGACGGTCACCATCACAATATTCTTTCCCCATCCATGGTGATGGTGCAGGTCACTCTGCGCCATGGCCAGGAAGTCAAGAGCAGGATGGCGTCATCAATGTGTTCATCTATTTGGGTTGTATAGCATGTCTCTTCTTTTCTTGTCTCATATAATCCAGTATGGGTTGAAGAGACGTAAAACACTACTCAATCAATCAATCTTCTTTTCTTAAAGAGGGCCTCTACCAGCATGCCAAAAAGCTGAGTGTCTCTGGTTTGTAATAAAAGCGACAGTTTTGTTTCGTTACTAATGTCTATACCGAAGATTACTGCTAGCTCTGTTTCCATCCCATAAATCCTATGCTCCCTTTCCAATTCTTTGCATACAAAAATGAAATGGCATTCATCACCGACTTGCTCGCTGTTACACAGTTGGCAGTAGCGTTCATCTGGGGGCACGTTTTTATAACAACCCGTTTCGATTTCTAGGGGGAGCACTCCACAGACCAATCTGGAGAGCAGACTTCTTTGGAAGTGGGGGAGTTCAGCCTTGGCTATAACTCCCCCACTTTCAAAGTCTGCCACCCTCACATGAAGATGTAGCTTTGGTTTTATGGAGGCTTCTTCTTTCCAGGTTGTTTTATGCCAAAACAGATTCAGTTACATACTCTAGGTCATATAGGTGATCTCCAGATAATGGCGGGGGCAGACCTAGATGGTTGCAAATTTTTCTGATATCACTCAGCCATCCTGGTCATCCTTGCACCATGTCCCATTGGCAAGCGGTCGTTTGGCATACTTTTAATAAGATTGAAATACCTCAAACATTCAATCCATCTTAGGTACCGTATTGGTCACATTCCCATCTCATTTTGTACTGCCGCCAGTGGGGTGACGTGGTGAACCCCTAGAAAAAGTTGCTTGATTCGATTCTGGAGTACCTGGGGAGCTGGGTGATCATCATAAACCCAAACAGCGCAGCAATAATTGCATATTGGCAGGATATATGCAGAATAGAGTGTGTTATACGTACCAATGCCCATGTTACCCATGAGTTTAAAAATGTTGACTATTCTGCTAAAGGATCTGCCACCGGCTGCTGTTAGGGCTTCAACTGTTTTCGTGTTGTTAACAAATTCGTTCACCCAGCACCCCAGATATTTATAGTTGGGGACATATTCTATAGACTTATTGTCCAGGATCAAGGGATGGCTATTTTGTGGGTGTTGGTGATTCCTCACTTGGATGGTCTGACTTTTTTTGATGTTCACCTTCATCCCCCACTAGCGACACCATTCACTCTACAATCAAGCATGTGTTGGGAGTTTGCATGACATTCAGAAATTAACACAATGTTGTCTGCAAAAAGTAATAAAGTTAATGAGTCATCCAAGAATGGGACACCGAGGGATAGGTCATTTATGCTCTCTGCCAGGTCATTTATGAACAATGCAAATAAGGTTGGGGATAACGAATCTCCTTGTCGAACCCCGGCTTTTGCGGGGAACCAGCCTGTCAACCTGCCATTAACTCTTACACAGCTGATCGGATTTTTATATATGCTCTTTATGACTCTATAAACTTTGCCATGTATTCCACTTTTCCAGAGTTTATTAAGAAGGAACTCGTGGTCCACATAGTTGAAGGCCTTCTGGAAATCAATGAACGAGCAGAATGTTTCTAGGTTTTGTGCTTTTCTGATTCTCAACAGGTTTTGTAACGTGAAGATATGATCCGAGCACAAACTATTTGGTCGAAAACCATTCTGCTCGTTCACTAAAATGTTGTTCTTTTCCAGAAAGTCCTCGACTCTGCTCTCCATGAGTCCCATAAATATTTTACTTGTGACTTCTCCTGGTGATTTTCCATCTTCTGAATTTCAGTTCGTCTAATTTTGGGGGAGGTGTTAGCAGTGATGCAAAGTCTGATTCCCATTTCTTTAGGACCTTTTCCATGTCTGCTACAGTATCTCCCTTATCATTTACTACTTTATCTGGGATGTTACTAAGTGGCTTTCTACACATCTTTTGGATATCTTCCCAAAAGGAGTTCGGGTCGGAGGAGTTGACTTCTTCTAAATGTAGTACTTTGTTCTTCTGCCAAGACCTATTTTCCTGGCGTACCTTCTTATCGAATTTCTGTAAGGCATCCTGTAAGGCAGTTTGGTGGGTTTTGTTGTTAAGTCGTTCTTTTTTTGCCTTTCTCAGGGTTTTTTTTCTGCATTGTGTACCACTTTGTTTAGTTCACCAAGCTCCTCCAACCAACATTCCTTTAGGGATATATGGAGGTTTCTTTTGGATTTGGGCGTGTCATCCAAATTCTTGAAGAATAAACTAATTTCGGACTGGTAGGTAGATACAAATTGGGCGTAACATTCATCCACCTCATCTTGGCTCCTTCTAATATGCAACATTTTGCTGATGAGGTTGTCACCTTTTATTAGGCTGTCCCCGCTGTCCATGAAATCCCTGGGGACTTTTTTCATCTTGAACCTTGATTTTACCTGGGTATTGGATGGCGGGGTTGCTTTTGTGATATAGGGGGTGACTGAACTTCTTCCAAGGAGTACAAAGTGTCTGTATCTACCGTTTGGAGAGTGGCTCACAACACAGATTGGATTTGTGTCCCGTGGTGATATAATCAACCATAGCTAGACCCTTAGATGATATTGATGAGAAATTATCCAGCTCTGGGGTCACTCTTCCATTAACAATGCATAAGCGTGTGTCTATCATGAAGTCTATGAAAGAGATGCCCAGTGTATGTGTGAGATCTAGTGCATTTCTTTTAGGGATTTCATCAATATCGTCTATGAAGTCATCAAGGATTCCCACTCTGCTATTAAAGTCCCCAGCAAGCACAATATCATTTGATGGTTCAACGGAGTAGACCAACCTTGTCAAGTGTTCAAAAAACTCATCACTGTTTTTACCTTGTGACGAATGTTCTGGTGGCAGATAACAACATGTCACGGTTATTTTGTACTCAGTGAAAAAATGTCTCTATTATTAAAGTACCCAGTAAAACCTTCTAACAATATCTTGCCCTCACATCGTAACCATGCTTCATTAATACAAATAATATCAGCATTCAGGTGTAACAGTATAGACTCTTTGTCAGGTGCCTTCTCCCTCCCTCAGCCATTGCTGTCCCACAGAGCAATTACCATATATTCCCAGTTCACCTATTTCTTATTTGATCTTGTCTTCCTCAGACTCGTGTTGGGGTACGAGTCTGTTTCGCTAGCCAGCCTCTTATTGTCAGTTGCCATGTTTGATGGGTTTTGCTGGTTGGTGGAGTCTGATATTGCATTCCCCTCCTTCTGGTTTCATCGATATCCACTAGTGTTTGTTGTATCACCGCTCATCGTCAGAGTTGGCTCCGCGGGAGCTGTGGTGCAGGCGCCCTCTCTCGTGTCTTTTGCAGGGGGTCTGTTTGTGTTGCCGCTGCCGCTAGATTTTCCACGGCCCAAGTTTTTTTGCTTGGAACCGCTAGGTGGCGAGAGCGCTTCGAGAGGGTTTGTGGCGCCCTCTCTTGACATGTATGTATGTATGTATGTATGTATGTATGTATGTATGTATGTATGTATGTATGTACATACATACGTACGTACGTACGTACATATGAACCTATGTACGTATGTATGTATGTACATACATACATACATACGTACGTACATATGAACCTATGTACGTATGTATGAACTTATGAATGTATGTATTTCTGTCTGTCTGTATGTCTGTCCGTCAATGTGATCGTGTTCAGAGTGGTTTTTTGATGTATTTTTATGTCTGTACATGCAACTTATTGATGTCAGCATTCTAAAATAAATGAATTTTGACTTTGACTCTGACTTTGACTTTCTGTCTGTCCGTCTGTCCGTCCGTCTGTCCGTCTGTCCGTCCGTCTGTCAGTCTGTCTGTCTCTTTGTGTGTTCATCATAAGTTCATTTGAGCATTTGAAACATGCGAAGTTATTGGTCCTGAAGCCAGAGCAATAGGGAATATTTGTCTCTGACATGATTGCCAACTAAATAGATGTGTGTTAGTGTGCTGCACCTTCAAGCTATCCTGGTGTCACTCCAGGAGGTGAGTGAACTGGGGGACTACTGATACACAAACGAGCCCTTAGACATTATACCATGTTGTGTATACTTGTGGTTGAAAATCTGTTTCAGATAATGATGCTGCACATCTTATTCTTCCTACCCTTATGCATGAGTGGTTGTGATAATTATCCTTATTATCAGGAAGGATACTGTTATGTATCTGGTCATGTGAGGACCATTCCGGCAGACATTCCAAACAGCACAATCTACCTCATACTGGCTGATCAAAATATCCACACAGTGACAAACTATGGATTTAAATACCAGCCAAACCTAACTTTTCTTAATCTTGCTTCGAATGAACTCAGAACGATTGAGGAGAAGGCCTTTTACTGCCTGCAAAAGCTGCACAGATTAGATTTGTCTCGCAATAGAATATGTGCTCTACCTCGTGGGGTCTTTGTCCCCTTGATAAATTTGGAAGCACTTGACCTGGGTGGCAATCGGCTGTATCAACTGCCTCCTGGTATATTCAAGCCTCTGCTTCATTTGATTCACCTTAACCTTTTATGTAGGTATATTTCATAGGAATAGCATTTTTGCAGAAATTCATGCATGCTTATTTCATAAGGTGGCCAAGCACCACCACCACTGCTGCCAGCACCGCCTGCCCCAGCACCACTGTCACCACCAGCTTCACCACCAATCGATTGTTTTGACCTATTCGCCCATTTCTGCCTAGCCCATACCAGGCATACTCATATCTTAATATTTATAGATATATTTCACTGGGATACAATATGTTGCAGAATATATTGCACATTTGTTTCCTGAGGATCAGAACACTACTTCTACAATCAATATATCATTTTTCTTCAACCATCTTCAACACCAATACCTTCAGTGGATGTTGCCTCATGCTTTACCACTGTCAGGAATATCCAGAAAATCAAGAGTCATAGTTTCATCTCAGTTATCACTCACTGCTCATAATACTGCCATTGCCCAAATCATTGCTTTAACTAATGCCATCTTAACCAGCTTGATCAGTGAAGTGAAGCTTCACCTCCCCAACATGTCGAAGGTCTTCTTCTGGTCAGAAAAGACCACTATTATATGTTCATTCGATCCAATGTCTCTCAGTAACATGTCTACTAATGTCAAAATGCAAGCAGCAGTGGTCTGGCCTTTGACAGGATGCTGTGCTGTTCTGAGTATTGTGAGAGTTGTATGTGGACTGAATTCTTGAGAATGTTACTAATTACTAATAGTATGCTAATTGGCCTGTTGACTTGTCATCTTCTTTCGATAGTTGGCTCACTATAGCACAACTGCCATTTTTGGAATGAGACCATCTGGGGCATGATACTTTGGTTCATATTATGCATAAGGATCTTAGATGATTTGTCTGAATTGGTCTTAAGTAACCTTACAAATTTGGGTGAGCACCGTGCAGAGTAGTGAACACCTGTCTGCCATGAAAAGTGATTAGGCTGCATTTGTTGTACACATCTGCTTGGCGATTGACATTTAGAGACTTTGACATGATCATCAAACTTGCTAACATCACTGTCACAACGAGACACAAACATGGGATCAGAAGTGAATCGAATATCATCTGGTTCCTTGTTCCACTGATGACCAAGGTGTTCTTGCTGCTCAGAAATGTTGATATAGCCTCTGGAGAACATGAAGTGACAATTTCAATATGCTGTTCTTTCATACACACTAAATTAAGCCATTTTTAGGGAGGATTAATTTGTGCAATCTTTCAGCTGACTGACGTGAATGTTACAATGAAAGGCATTTCATGGAAATTGTCATATTAAAAGTATTTCTGCATCTCCATGCCAGCACCTGGCTGAGATCTAGTAACTTGTGTTACGAATGAAGATATGCATCCATATTTATGCCCAATCAAACATGTATGACTACAACCTGCTTTAGGTTTCAAGTGCACATTCAGGAAACCAGAATGAATTCCAGGGCATCTTGAAAGACTTGGGTGCCTCCCACAAGCATTAGGAACCTCACAGGATTACCAGAGACTGGGCAGAAGCACCGGGCACCGGGCACTGGGCACCAGGCCCCTGCCAAGGCTCCTGAAGAGCTCTAGAAGGTCTAGACCAGATCCCCAGCTCCGGGCATAGGACACCAGACAGAGGTAGACTTCTGGGCTGTTGGGCACCAAGCACTGGGCACCAGGCAACAAGGCTCTGGGACTTGAGAGGTCCACAGAAACTCCCTGTCCAGTGGGGTACCGGGCACCGGGAACCGGGCAAGGAGCTCCTGGCACCAGGCACTGGAAGACATAGGTCTGTGGGGCCCTGAGGCCCCATTGGGGTGCCCAATCACACCGGCAGAGGCCACCAATGCTTTCAGACTGGGGAACACAGGGTCGACCTTAGATGCCTCAGGCAACTCAGGGGCAGGCTGCTACTCCAGAGAGGGTGCTGGCTTAGGCCTGGATCCCGAAAGGCTCTAGGACGACCAAGAGGCCTGTCCTGAGAATATTGGGGATAGAACCTCTCCAGGGGGCAAGGGACTACCGCCGGGAGGGGTCCGAACCCACTACCTTGTCCTATGGTCAATGTCTTTGAGAGAGAGGGTCTAAGAGAGGGTCAAGATTCTATAATTTCACTAGTGACAGAAGGGCCCTCTAATAGCTCTGAACTCTCTGGTAACTGGAGTGTTCTGCCGTAGCAGAGAAACTCGAAAAGGGTCCTGAGGAGGATCCATACAAGGATTTCTCTGAGGAGCTAGAAGTCTTGTCTGAGGGACAGAGGTGGTCATTCCCTGAGGGTAATTCTTCATAGGGGGATGACCTATGTTCTTCACCTGAATCTGACCACTCGGAACAAAACTTACAAAATACTCCCTGCCTGTTCACTTCAGGTGAAATACAAGGATGACAATCAGGGCAGAGGTCGTGCTGGTCCAAGGCCTGAATGAAAAATGATCACATTGACTCTGGGACTCATGATTTTATATTTTTATGGAGTAAGACCCACGTAGATAACAGGAATATAAAAGGCAGGCACCCTTGGACAATAAACATGGGATGAGGTAGGCGCAGAATTAAAATTAAAGGCGGCTAACACATGTTTCTGCTTCTGTTCATGAAAAGGTTGCACCCACAAGATACATAAGGGTAACGCTAAGTACCTGAGCTAGTTAATAAAAAGAGATTGAAGATCGAGCACAAATAAAAAACTGATTCCTATGAACAACATCAGCACCAGCGCATTGATTGAATTTCATTACACAGACTAGTGATGAAACTGACTTGCTGAATACATACAGGGTGCTAAAATCAACAGTATGCATCTCAGCTAAGAGAGGCACAAGACAGGCGTGGAGCACATGACGGGCCAATTAAGTCAATTATGGTAAATACATCAGGGTGCAACTGTTAGGATCAAAAGGCTCACGAGAGCCAGGCAACAGTGTAGAGGATGACATGAATGCATAGAACTAAACTGCAGCATCATAATGAGACATGGGAAAACAGGCAAGAAACAGTATCATATGAAAATTACAGACTCACACGGAGCCATTTCAGAGTACAGTCGATGTCACATCAACTGAAAGGCAATAACATCAGACAATGTCTTATTCTAACAGGGAGTACACCTTCCTAGTGCCATATGCCCTGAAGGAAAAGGGCCTGATGGCAGGCCCCTCCCTACGGGAGGTGCAGCCAGAGCTACACAGAGCAGAGGTGAGCACCTACACTATGGCTACACGGACCTCTGTGTGCCGTGATCTACATGGCTCTGAGAGAGGGTCCGCACTACTGCACTACTGCTACTTGTCCTGAGGGCCTGAGGAGGCACCACGAGAGCTGTGTGATATGGAGAGCAGGGCCCGTACTACTGCTTCTAGTCCTGTGTAGTAAATGTCCGAGGGCTAGCACCCATGAGCTTCTGGAGATACTACATGTGTAATAACTTCAGGATGTCCAAGGCAAGATACCTTTGAAGCTATCATTTCTGGATACAGAGAGGTTACATCATCATATTGAAGTAAAGGATAAGTCCCTGTTGAAGAGACACCCGACAGAGTCTCTTCCTCATCATAAATCAAAGAATATACTTCACATCTACCTCCATAAAAAGCTAATCTAGGGTCTAGAGGAGGCTCGGGTGATATCTGAGCATTAACAATCTCTCTGACCTGCTTGTCATCTTTCATAAGGTTCCTGAACTCATGTTCCCATGCAGATATAACCTGAAACCCCATTATTCGTATAAGTTCATTCCTCTGTACTGTCTCTTGATATATCACAATCCATGTTTTATCTGTTCTACTACTACAAACAACATCACACTCAAAAGAAAAAACAGATAGAGCAAAAGACCATACAACAGCACCAGGAGTAGCTACATTGATTACAGATTTTAGAGTAAGAGGTCTATTGTTCGCTGGTATGAATCCATCTGCATACACTACTCTTCCCCTTTTGAGTCTGATACTCACTTCACACCAATTACCTGCATGATAAACCCTTGTTTTGAGTTTATGACTCATGTATTCCAACCACTGAATACCTTTTTAACTTTGACCGTGGAGATACTGACAATAGTCACCAGGGGGACCCTCCCTAAAAGAGTCGAGGAAAACACTCAGATATTTTACTGCCTTACGTAGAGTATCATGAGGTCTAAACCCCTTGTCATTCCCTGTATCAATTCTACTTTCTCCTCCTCTTTCAGCTACTCAGACTCTCTGTTGGCAGTGTCCATCTTGATAAATTATGTTTGCATCAAACATCTCTATTATGAATTTAGTCCTGTAGATTTTCATCGCCAGACTAGCAAGTGTTATACATTTGTGAAAAGGGTCAACACTTGTCAGATCTTTAACAAGACTTCTGAATTTCAAACATGCTAGTCTCAGAATGACTACATCATTTCTACAATACGAAATGATCTCTTTCTTAAAATTGAAAACATATCAGCTGTCATCCCGTTCCGCATACCATTTGAGAAAGGCTTCAGCTTGCTCAGGTTTTATGCTAGCAATACCATAATACTCAGTGTCTGGGTAACCACGAACATGAGAATCATTTTCAGTTGTATTGAACAGATGAGGAAAAACTCCTAGACAGCTTAGCTTTAGGGCGCCCCAGGAATGTCCATCTCAAGCCCAATTGGTTTTGGAAGAGTACTTAGTGGATATGAGAAGAATTCATAACTATCAAAAAGTTGATAGATACAGGAATAACAATCTCAAGATACAACAATTTTGAACCAGCAAATATGACCTTGGAGGCCACAATATGACTTTCAACCAATAACTCATGTAGCACAAGATTATTGTCAAAGCCACTACCATCATGCGAAAGTACTGTAGCCCCCTCAAGTTCATATACAATGAGCCAATTGATGAATTCTGAGAGACTATTATGTGCAAAACTTTCTTCACCCTACTGCCACATGACGTTTTATGCAGACAATGTTGTTTCTGAAGATAGGCCCTAACATGTCCACTTTTAGCCCTTTGCCTACATGCCATACTACATCTACTAGCACAAATACTACACTTCTTTATTTATCAAATGGGTCAACATTTATCACATACCTTCTGACAGACCACAACATTTGCTTGATGTACCAAGCTTCGACAAGCTGTTGACCTACAATTGATACACCTTGAACACTCAAGACATCTAAACTCACTATTGACACATGTTACACATCACTCATGAGGAACACGATACCCCTTCTCACACTCTTCTACAGTTTCCTGTCTTGTCTCCATGTGAAAAAAATTAAGCACATGATCATGGAGATCTATAAAATATCTTTTGCATGACCTACAATAACATTCGCCTCACCTGTGTTGTTCACATAGTCTTTTTACTCTTTTATTCTCTCATGGCTCTTCAAATATTAAATACAGAACCATCTAGTTCTACATACACATTTTACCTTATGCCTATTATAACAGCTAAGGTAAGGAAAGGTTTATGTACAGAAACAACATGATACTGGAGCAATAAAATTCTCTTCATTGAAACAATCAAGCTGTTGGCATTTGGAAAACTTATCCCTTGCACAACATGAAACAATACTGTCTGATTTCATTCAAAAACATTGTGTACACAACTCCAAAGAATGTGCCTAACTTAGTTTTAGCATCAAAGTGGAAACCAGAAATTATGTCATCAGGTATTGCTCTATGATGGTACACAAAAGCATTAGTCCATCCCAACTGTTTAATGAAATGGGAGGGACTACAGACAAACTGAATTCCTGCTATTTGAGCGATAACATGAACACCACACTTC
>JAUOBU010595386.1:0-10526 GCA_032360585.1 Nereis procera | reverse complement strand
CATCAGTCTATTTCTCTCAGTGTGGGCACATTAGAAGCATCACAAAACACATCAACTGCTCATAAATCATATCAAGGCAGCATCAATTGGTATCGAAATCTAATGAATTTAACATAAGAAAATTCTCTCTGTGAAATATCGATCATGTGATCAATGGGCTCAATTCTGCATCACCAATCACTCTGCCTCAGTTCCTGTGCTATGCAGTCATTCCCTTTTTTCCTTCTGGGGCATATGAAGAGGCAAGGTGTCATAAATGTTTAGCAGCTGACCACCATTTGACATGCAGCAAACAGTAAGCGGCAGTGTGGTTGGGATGATATCGACTTGAGATGCTTACATTCATCTGGATGCCAACCACTTCTACTCGGTAGTCAGGACAATGAATGCCTTCTTGGGTGCTTTGTCTAATGATAGAGACATACCTGTATAGTGTACGACAAGTCATCCATACACATGTCACATCAGATCTCTCCAAGCACTCACTCCTGCATACAAATCACCAAAACCCACTCATTGTCTTCTCACAACCATAATCAATTCCCCTGACCAATATAAGATGATTTCTAGATTGTTGCCAGCACTATCTTTGCCAACATTATCATCATCGACATCTTCATTGTCAGCATCATTGTCATCTTCATCACCAACATCATTGTCATCTCCATCACCATAGTGGTCACTCATCGTTGTCGTTGTTGTCGTCGTCATCATCATCATCTCTATTCTCAAAGTCGCCATCTCTGTCGCCATCGCCATTGCCATCACCCTAGCCATAGCTATCACCCTCGCCATCATCGTCGTCATCATATTTGCATGCTTTGGAGATAAGCATCATGGAGAAGGTTCCTGATTGTAATGTTCAGATGATCGAAGCTTTTGATTTAGAGGTCCAGCTATTTTGCGAGCAATTTTGATGTTGCCGATGAATATCAAATGCGAAATTGATAGAATCACAAAAACAGCAGAAAAGAAGGAACTCTATCAAATTGAATTTTGACAGTTATTGAAATCATACCTCTGAATATTGTCTACCTGAACTAGGTGTCTAGGTGTTGTCTCAAGATGACTGTGTCCTGATGTCGTTTCGACCAGTCATCCAAATAATGGTGGAACTTGATGCCACACTGATGAAGGTGTTACGCCACCTCCCAAAAGATCATGGTGAAAATCCTTGGAGCTGAACAAAGGCCAAAAGGCAGAGCCTTGAACTGAAAGGCCTCTTATTCTAAGATCGCAACCTCAGGTAGTGACAATAGTCTTGATGGACTGGGATGTGGAAATAAGGGTCCTTGAGATCTATCGACACAGACCAATCTCCTGAGGTTACTGACTTCACAATTGACCTTGAAATCTCCATCTTGAATTTGTAATTATACATATAGGAGATTCAAGGCCTTCAGATTGATCACAAGTTGGAATCGTCCTGTTAGCTTTGCTACCAAGAACTGGTTGCAATGGAAGCCCTGTCTGAGGTTGCTGGCTTTCAGAGAACTAAAGGAAGCTCTGAGCTTCTTTGCAGGTGCGGGTTTTGAAGTAAGAAAATCCTGGCGGAGTTCTCACAGATGTTTACCCCATTCAAGTGCCTGAACTGAGGCCTCCTCCAATTTCTCCCCGAAGAGTTCATCGTTCCCTAGGGGAAGGAACCTCAGATTGCCCTTTGTTTCCTCATCCAACGGAGGTGTTTCAGGGCAATGGAGCGATGGCCAATCTCCATGTTGCCAACAACTTTTTGGATGATGCTGGCAGCATGCTCAATTGCTCGTAGACCCACTTTTATGGCCTCTTTGGCCTGGGTCCTTAGGGAGAGGTCATCTGTATCTTGTTCAGCAACAGTAAGGCTCACAGCTAGGGCATAGTCGAAAAAAGATAATACTGAAAACTCATCCCTGAGCAATTGTTCCTCTGGGGAGGCCCTAAGGGATGGGATGGCAGATTTTGCATACTGAGATAAATTCCTATCGGGCAGGGGGCAAGATACTAAATAATTCTGTATACTCTTGGGTTTCCCATTCTGATCACCCTCTCAGTCTCCCCCTTTGCCAACCTTGGGAGGCTAAATTGTGATAAGGGTTTGTTGAGGGTGTAAGAGACATTAGGGGCTTCGGCCCCCTGGAGGTACCAGTCCAGGTGGTCCTGTACCCCTCCTAGGAGGGGAGAGAGGCAAAGACCCTTCCAGGATGGACTCAGCATGTTTAGCCCTCCTCTCCTCCTCCAAGGAAGCGTACAAGGAGGAGAGGGCAATACCATATGACTTGATGGTCTCAGGGTAGGGTTGGGGAACGTAGTCTGGGAGAGCTCCCCCAATGAACTTGCAGAACTCCTGCATATGTTTCTGAGACCGAGGCCTCTCTCCTCCCCCTCCTGAATGGTCCTCCACAGGAATGCTACCCTTAGCTGCTGACTCTTGTGCAGTGTCGACCTTAAGTTTTAGTTCAGAAATCTCAGCCTTCATAGCTGCTATGAGGGCTTGTGTTTGAAGGTCGACCCCTGCTGAACTTTGTGTTGGACCCATTACAACCGATTCATATGGGTTTGAAGCAGTATGTGGTACTGCATGAGACTGAGACTTGGGTAGAGGTGTAGTCATGTGGAATCTCTGAATTACTGGAGGGGAGTGATGATAGCCGTTGTTCTCCAGAGTCGAGTCATCTTCAGGAGACCCGAAAATCTCTCTTGGAAGGGACTTAATCACATGGCTATGCCAAGAAGCTCGCTGAAAGGCAGGGAGCTTAGACTTAGGGCCTGAAAGCACCTCTGTCCTTATTCCTGTAATGCTAGACCTCCAAAAACTCACAAAGGACCCTAAATGACCGGGCACCGGGCCCCGGGCCCCGGGCACCAGACAAGGAAGAGCTATTCCTCAACTTAGCCTGTGCACCGGTCAAGGGTCCAGGAATGACCACTGGGCACTGGGCTCCCACAAACCTTGGGACATCTCTAGGAACTGAGCAAAGTGGACTAGCCTTCCTGAACTGAATAGTGGAGTCCGAGCCTCCTTGAGAGTTACTGGGCCTGGATCCCTCAGATCCTGAGGGCACCGGGCACCGGGCACCGGGCAGGGAGCACCTGGCACTGGGGAGGGACCTTCTCACTGAGTTTCGGGCACCGTGCGGGGAGCTCTGGGCACCGGTCATCAGAAAGAGAGGAACCAGGAGGCCCTGAGGCCTTGATGTGTTGCAAAGGACTAGGGGCAGAGGCAACTTCATCACACTTGCCTACTAGAACCTGCGTACCTGACGCAACGTCAACCACAGTATCCTCCTGCCCAGGACTGGTCTCCTGGAGGGCATCCCCTAAGGGAAGAGACTCAGAACCGGGTCAAGAAGGCGACTTGACTGAACGAGAGCTCGGACAAGAAGCCTCCAGAGCAGGGCCCTACCTGAGGAAGCTCCAAATTGAACTGGGCCCCCAGGCAGGGTCTTACTCGAGGAGGGCACTGACCCCATCACCCTTGAACGACCTAGCCTACACTTTCTGAGAGAGGGTTTGAGGGAAGGACCTGAATCTACTGAAGTTACAGAAAGGGCCCTACCCTTACCCCTAAACTTCTCAACTGAACTAACTTTCCCAGCAGGGGCAGAGAAAGATGATTTTACCTCAGGAGAGCTCTTCAAATGTGTTTATGCTCTCTTCTGAGGGACTTGTCTGAGGGAGAGGGAGAGGGAGACTTGCCTCTAAGGGAAGAAAGAATGCCCTTGGGGAACTTGACTCAGAGGAGGCAGCAAAGGGCTTGCTTTGGTATGTACTCCTCTGAAGGTATTTGACCCACTCCCGGTCAGACCAAGCATTGCAGATCTCGCAGTACACTCCCTGTTTGTCGACCTTAGGAGGTGTACACAGTCTACAAAGGGGAGAGAGGGCATGCTTATCCCATGATCGGGTAAGGTGCCCACATTGGGCCTTCAAACTCATTTTATTTATGCCAGCAAGGAGAAATAGACTGCTGGAAAGAAGGCCCGTGCAGTGGCCTAAGATATCTCCACTCGAAGGAGGGTTGACACGTAGAACTAATGGGGAACTAACTGACATTCTTACCCATTTTGAGACTCAAATCAAGTAATTAGTAGAAATTTGATACCCAGAAGGGTAGCATTTTGTGGAACAACTAACAAACGCAGACACAATAAAATCCTCAACAAGCAAAGTTGAATTGGGTTAGGCTGCCAACTAACGAAGGAAGTGTAGCGCAAGACCTGAACTTGAGGACACTGGTCGAATAACTAAGAGTTAGTAAACCCCAGAAGGGTAGCGCACGATGACTAAACTAATGATTGGCACAAATCAAGGCATACTGACAATCAAGCAAGTACTGATTATGAAAATCACAGGCTAAACAGTCTAGCCATTTCAGTGTACTGCAAAACAAACAATCAGTGAAATACGAGACAGAGTGCCAGCAGGGCTAACTAACAACTAAATTAAGCTGAAACAAAGAAACCTAGTACTGATAGGACAAAGGCTGTGTCTTCATAATGCACAAAACCTGTCCTAACAGGCCCACCGAGAGAATACTGCCTGCCCTAGTGGCAGGGAGTAACTCCAGTCCTACGCCGAGTTGCTGGCTAGCGCCTGCATAGGTACTACCTGTCTATGTGTCAACGTGCAGATTCGGCAGCTAGTGCCCACGTGAGCGTAAATATTCCGGCAGAATTCTGACCCAAACTCATAGATAGTGAAGCGTAAAACTTTCTCGGTAGCACACAAGAGCAAGCAGTCCCTAGGGATGCAAAACGTGCCACCGAAAAAGCTGGAGGCAATCTAAATATCGCTAGATATCAATGATATCGAGAGAGCCCAGGTATTCTCCAACTTGACATGACGATGCAAAGTTGAAAAATATGAGGAGATACTCGAGTGGTGGCGCTATATCAATGACTTAGACTTTCCACCAGATGTCGGGTAGACGGATGGATGAGGGCGCCCCCTACAGTAATGATTTTTAATCGTTCACAGGGTGTTGTGAAGTTCGAATGGAGGTGGTTGAACGCCTGGGGATGCGTAATTTGAAGGAGAGATGGTACAGTATCTGATCATGGAGGCTGTCCGCTGACCTGGCTAAGTGTACATCATAATATGTGCATCGGTTAGGGGTCAATACCCTTCATGTTCAAGCTTATTATTGAATCTCAGTGTCTCTCGTCTCTCTTTCCCTTGTGGTTCAGTTTCAAATGGAATTCTCAGGAGATCATCTACAGAGTGAGCAACCGGTTAGAGGATGTTCAGCAGGATCTCCTCCTAATCCTGCATTATTTCAGCCCACATATGAGTTCAGAGACTCTTACCATTTAAATCATCATACCATCATGCCTTTGCATCTTGGGATAATCAACTCTTCGAGCACAGATGCTCTTCACATTCGGGCTCAACAAGCAAAGTATTCTGTTATATCGATCAAATGCTGTACCATCTCTCCCTCAAATTCTGCATTCCCAGGCATCAACCGCCCCATCGAAACTTCACTACAAACCTCTATATGGATATATAAAATTTTCCAATAGAGGAGTGC
The DNA here is from genome assembly GCA_032360585.1 of Nereis procera. Lineage (NCBI taxonomy): Eukaryota > Metazoa > Annelida > Polychaeta > Phyllodocida > Nereididae > Nereis > Nereis procera. The sequence goes on along the minus strand of JAUOBU010595386.1, from coordinate 5,017 downwards.
CACCATGCATCCAACTTGCTGACATCTGGTGGAAATTGCTACACATCGATGTAGCACCACCAGTGGAGTAACTCTGTATTTTTCAACTCCGCTCTGTCATGGCAAGTTGTTCAATACCAGGCTCCCTATGAATATTGCTTTGGCAGTGGTTATAGGTGGCCCCCAACCTTTTCGGTTGCATGTAGTGCTTTACTAAGGTTTAGTGCTTCTGTGTAGTGCTTCTGGGTAGATTCATTACTTTGCTACACCATTTTCTGGAGCCTATTAATTTCTATATGGATTAGTACCTATGCAGGCGCTAGTCCTTGGATATATGTGGCGTGCTCCATGTGGACTAGACTAGGTATAGTGTGGGCACTTGCCTTCCCGTTACCATGTAGCATCGGGCCCACTCCCTTCAGGAGCTGCCTGCCCTAAGCCCTCCTGCCTCAGGGTTTAGTGCACTATAAAGGCACACTGTCTGAGGCAGTAGTGTCAGGATTGTTTTGAAGCTTAGCTAGCTTAGCCTTACGGACCATTGGAGACCCTTTGTATGTTCAATTGACTGTTGTGCTATGTGTACTTTGCAGTGCTGTGAAATGACCAAGCCCCTCTTTGGGGGGTCCTTGGGTCTGTGACTTTCATAAATGTACTTGCCTTAATGTGTCTCACTATGTATATTTGTATTTCCATGGTCCTCTGATGTTTCTACATGGTCCACATTGGTTATTTAGCAAATTGTCATATCTATATTAATTAGTTGCACTCCTAATCATGCACCTAATTGTGCTAGTTTTTTTAGCCCTCATGTTACTCCTGAGACTTGCACTGCTTCAGTTGATAATTACATGTTTTTCTCCCTCATTGTTTGCTGGGCTGATAGTTTATCCCCATGTTATGTGAATGAAGTTGTATATTGTCTCCTTCAGCCTGTGAAAGCCATATCCTCTCAAGAATCTCGTCATATTAGTCCTAGATCTTTTTAGTTGAGATTTAACTCTTAGTTATTTGACTTTATTTCCCTCATGTGTTTCGTGGGTGCAACTTTTGCAGAATAACAAGCCCTTTCCATCTCTGGTCCATTATTAGTCTAGGATTAAATTCCTCAAGTACTGGTTCACAGGGGCTACCGTGTATTTATCCAGTGAAGGCCATTAGCCCATTTATACTGTCTGTGTTAGCATTTAGCTCCAAATAAACTACATCATGAGTCTCAAGGCAAAATGTGGGACCTACATGAACTCTGCCCTGCTTGTCGTTCCTGCTTTCCACCTGAGGTTGACAAACAGGGAATATATTGTAAGATTTGCTCTGAGTGGACAGATTTGGAATTGAACAAGTACTTCAGTCGCAGGACATACAAGTCCAGACCTTATGCTGCCACTAAGTCCAGATCCCCAAAGGTGGTCATTTCCCTTATCAAAGGTAACCATCAGGAAGTGGACCCCTGCATCCCTCAGACCAAACATTTAAGTATAAAGTATAAATCTTCCCCTGGAGTAAAATTCTGTGTTTCTGCTCCAGCACGACACTCTACCAAGAGGATTAAGACATACAGTTTGAGGGCCAGATCTGTCACCAGCATTGAATCTGGTCCCTCCTTTAGACCCTCTCCAAAGAAAAAGAAATGCTTAAGGTTAGTGTGTTCGGACTCTCCCGGCGATAGTTCCTCACTCCCTGGTGATTTTCTATCCCTGAGACTCAGGGCAGGCCTCTAGGCCATCCAGGAGCCTTTACCTCCTCAAATGTGGCCTGCCCCTGAGTTGCCTGAAGCGTCCGAGGTGGACCCTGAGTCCACCAAGCCTGAGACCGCTGGCAAGCATGACAAATTGGCCTCTGCCAGTGTTATTGGGCTCTCCACTGTGGCCTCAGGGTCACCCAGACCTAAAGCCTCTAGTGCCCGGTGCCCAGAGCTCCTTGCCTGGACCCCAGTACCTCTCACCTGGCCGGTTGCTCATGCCCAGTGCCCGGGGCACTCTCTGGGCTCTGTTGACCCTGCCTGGTCCCAGAGCCTCCCTGCCCAGTGCCCCAGAAGGCTCCCCCTTCCTGGTGCCCGGTGCCTGAGGGGAAAAGGTCCCCTCACTGCCTCCAGTGAAGGGTCGAGCCAGGAGGAGTGGAGATCACACAGGGCCCTGCCCCAACTCGTAATTCTCCCTCTACGCTCTCTCAGTCTACCCTCCTGCCTTATGCCTGGAGCTCATTGCCCGGTGCCCGGTGCCCGGTGCCTGGTAGTCACTGAGGTAAGTGACTCCACCTCAGGCATCTAGCCTGGAGTCAAAGCTAGACCTCACTGTTCTCGAAATAAAGATCTAAATGAAGCCTGGCAGGTACATGTCACCTCATCACTTGATGAATCCATTTTGAATCACCAGAGTGACAGAGGAACCTAACACCCCTAGAAAGCAGAGGTCTGGACATCTCTCTCCCTGCAATCCAGAGGTTACTAGACTCTGCCAAGAAACTATCATGCCAGCCTCCTCACCTGAAAGTGGTTCCCCACACCGCTCCTTCCCCCTTCGAGACTGCAGTGATGGGAGATGATGAGAGGACTCCTAGGGCAGATGTCCATACCCAGGCCCTGATAACGGTTATGCGTGCTGAGATCGCTGATCTCAAAGTTTGTGCGGACACTGCCCAGGAATCCTCTCAGGGCTGTCCTCAGGACGATGATCCCACAAATGAAGAAGGGAAGAGACCCTCAACAACGAAGATGATGAGGGAGTTTTGGAGGTTTGTGGGGGACATACTTCCTGAGTATGTCCCACAACCCGACCCTGAGACTTTCTCGTCTCACAGCATTGCTTTAGCTTCCCTTGATGCCTCCTTTGAAGAGGAGAGAAGAGCAAATTATATTGATAACCTCTTAGAGAATGCTTTCCCTCTCTCCCCTTTTCTAGGAGGCATCCAGTCCTACCTGGACATATGCAAGTTGTGGGCACTGGACCTGCATACTCCCTTGACAAGGGAGTTTGCTAGGTTCAGAATAGGGAAGAGAGACCTGGATATGTCTTTTCGTTCTGCTGCTCCACCCATTTATGGGTGCAACAGCAAAAGATATAGGGTCTGTGCTACTGAAGATAAGTTTGTCTGAAATGACACTTGTGTCTGTGAATTTCATATCTGATAAGCCTTCTGTTGGGATCCAGAAGGTACAAGGTCTCAAGGTCCCCACCACCCATGCCCATTGCATGGGCGTCTCAATATAGCCCATGTGTGCTGACGAGACACAAAACAACTACCAAATCAAATCAAATCTACATGCCTGAAGAGAGTTGACTTTCTGGAAAAGTATTTTTTGCAGTGAGGACATTCGTTAGAAGGCATAGTGTGGCTTCGAATAACAGGAAGATAGGCTCTCTCAATATGTGTCAGACTACTTCATTGTTCGTTCACAGTTGATTATTAGAGTTGTTCTCCGCAAAAGTGGTCCTCTTTCTCCCTCTCTCACTCTTTGTCTCTCTTTCTCACTCTGTCTCTAGCATAATATTAGCAGTTGATCAACAAAACAGATTCCTGTTCCCAGTATATGATGCTTTCCCTCTCCCCACAACATGTCATTGATTTGAGTTAAGTCTGGCCATTGCTGGCCCTCCAAAAATGTTGGTGGCCCTGATTATGTGCATGTTGTAATGTGTCATAGGACATATTGACTTGATATTACATATACCAATATTGGATCTTAGGTATTCAATCAGAAATCACTATCTGTAACATATCGTTCTTCATCTGTCTAGTATCTGTTTCCTTATCTGTCACTTCATCTGGCTCCCTTTTATTAAATTCAGTGAGCGATTAACCCTGTATTTCATTGCCAAATGCGATGCGTTTGGACAATCGGGTATCATTAAAAATAAAATACATCGCAGAATTTTGCGATACAATTTGTGATAAATTCTTTAAAACACCATGGTTTTATTATAATGTACTGAACTTCCCGATCAGTTTTGTTGATGAAAAAAGTAAAATCATGAGTAAACTTTATCCTTGGTATTTCAGAAGGAAATGTACACATTAAACACAGCCCCATTCAAAATACTGGTGGTGTCGATCCCGGAAGCAGGTACATGTAGCGACGCACACAATTAAAACTTTCCTGAGACTGAGAGAATATTCCGATGAACAATTAACAAAATTATTATTTCTGTCGAAATCATGTGGATAAACATCCAGACTAACTTTTCCAGACTAAACTTCAATGACTACATCAATGAAAATCCAGACTAAACATGGATGGAACAGTGACACATCATTGACATTGCATGGATTATATTAAGTTTGGTGCCGAGTTTGTGTAGGCAGATCGTCAGATTTATTTTATAAAAACTACCTCGAGGCTCGAGAGACACGTTGGGCCACCACATGGCTTCGTGCCAAATGCAAATCGGCCGACGTGGCTGGGCCGTTGGACCATGGCTACTCGGAGTGCTACTTTTTGTCGTCACATGTTTGTGAAGATTTACGTAAAATCCATGTACTTCAGAGCGCGGATACCAGTATTGCACGTTTGGAACGGTTGACATGCGAGCGCCATACCACGTGTGTACAGATTTTCACGTCAGGAGAATCCCGACCCAAATTACAATCCATTGCAATCCAGTGAAATCCTTACTTAAAATATATTGATCTACCTGCAGACATATTTCTTATTCATCAGTTATCATTGTGACGAATTTATTTTGTCCACTTATGTCACCTAAAGTGAAAAAAAATCCCGTGTCGTTTAAAGAAAAAAAGATTTGCCCCTGCAGATCTAGCTACGGGTATGCGCCTAATTTAAGACTGTACCAAATAAACTTATAGGGATGTTTTTGAATTTCCAAAAAAAACAAACATATTCAAATGGAGTCAATCATTCTCAGGAAAATGAAAAATTATTTTCGTATTTTAAAAAGAGTTAATTACTTGCAGGTGGTATTTACTTTATATTTGATTTAAAGAAGAATTAAATTACTGATTTTTAAAGCCGAAACAAATAAACATCCCTTTACATGAAATGACGAGGCCTCCCCAAAATTTTATGAATGGTTGATGACATGTC
>JAUOBU010594275.1:118-10530 GCA_032360585.1 Nereis procera | reverse complement strand
ATAGTATGGTATTCCTCTTCAATTTCAAATTCAAATTCTCACATGTAACCATTATACTCGCTTGCGCTCGCTATTACAGTTTTGTTTTTGTTTCATTCAGATCGGACCATTACAACCCTTCCAATTTGACTTGAAAGTCACAATATCCAGGGTTGATTTGGAGATTATCGTAGTAGGAGGGTTAATTTTCCTGTCTACAAAAGAAGCTTGAGATGTTCTAGTAAATATCATGGTCATTCATTAATGGAATTTTACCTCAAAAACTTTGGCTGATATCTTGAATTGGCATTAAATACCATATTGTTCCAAATAGACGCGCCGGGAGTGTAAGCAAAATTGATGGAAGCAAAATACAAAAAGTTTCAATTTCCATGGTAGGGGTATTGTGTTCATGTAGTTTGATTGCCAATGGCATATCAGCATATTCAAGCAATTAAAGCATGTTATCGTCATCAGTGGTTGTGGTAATATCCATTAAAGGGAGCATTGACTGGTTCAGAACCAGTCAGTGTTCCCTATGATTGATTTTAGCGCAACAATCAGATTCAGAAATCACTCTTATTTACTGCGGAAATAGAGAGGGGGTGCGTCTAATTGGGTGTGTGCATTTATTCAGTATTTTACGTGGTATTTGAGATATGTGATCTGATTTCCTGAGTTTATGGTTAAATTAGGCAAACAGATCAGTGGTTGGATATGTTACCAAGGTAACATAGCACATGTGTCTGTCAAATAGGACTCCGCATCAGGCATGGATGGCAATGGATACCATTATGATGAAATTTGATGAAAAAAACTTACTGTGGATATTGCAGGGCTCGTGCTGTTTGTTGATTTCCTTTGTTTTCCTTCATTTTGAGAATTTACCAATCTGCATTGACCATCTGATGTCATTCCCAGTTTTATTCTGCTGAAATGTTTAGGTGACAAAGTAACAAACTTTTTTTCACGAAATCTGTGCCCTTATACCAATTATTCTTTATTTTGAGCTAAACATGCTGAAAAGCATTCAGTTTGCATTGGAAATTGAACTTATTCACTCCTTGATATCTCCTGTGAACTAGTTTAAAAAAATCCTTTATAATTTCTTCATTTTCGAAAGAGACTCCTAGAATGTTATTTTTTTCTGAAGGGCTGCATGAGGCCTGATATTGTGTGAATAGGAAGTAATGTAGTTTACAGGGCGCTGTTTTTCTCCCGCCAATTCTAATAATAGGTGTTGTTTTTTACCTCTGGCAGATGCTTGGTAATGAGCAGGTTTTGGTCAAAAATAACTCCATAATTGGATAGAACACAAAAAATTTATGTCTACATGGTAGACCACGAATATTAAACTCACACGAAATGAAGCAGTCTGTTATGAAATAAGAGTGTGTGAAAGTTTTAGTCGAGTAACCGCCACCTTGATTTCAGTTGTTTCATGTTACCCCAGTTTGAATCAAATTGGCGAAGATTTCCAATCGTAATTCTATGAGTATTTATTTAACAGAATGGGGGGCTTTGCCCCCCCTAAAACCCCCCACCTGTATCATATAAGGACTGTGAATGTAAACAAACTCAATAATAATTCTAATTAATTGTGGGGTATCTAGAAACTGTGAAATCTCGGGACTAATGAGATCGAACGAGAAAACAACGACATTGACGTTCGCGACGCGCCCCCGGTAAAATACACTCTTCCCTGTAATTCACATCATCAAAACCCAGAGGCCATGATGCTCCATGGTAGACCATTGTGACATTCTGCTGGGCGAGGTCCATCAGTGTCTATTTTGCGTGTTTGTGTCTGTCTGTCTGTCTGTCTGTCTGTCTGCTCGAGTGTGTGCATGTGTGTGTGCTTGAGTGTGTGTGTATGTGTGCATGCATGTGAAGTCCTGACCATTCACAAGGTCCTCTGGTGCCATAAATTCAACTCATGGTACCATGATTAATACATAGTAGTACAAGACCTGTACATTGTTTATATCAGCTCCCGACAGGGTAATATCTAAGATTTTTTAGTGTATGGCCAATCTGTTGTGACATTATTTCTGTTATCTGTTATTATCATAATCATCATCATTTGATAGAAATGATTATCATCAATTACTATTTTGATATCATTTTAATAATAATTCATTGATATCAAAATTATAATTCCCCTTGTTTTGGCCTGAGTATTTAAGTCAATCAGAAGTTGATAAGTCGGCATGTCTCTTTCAGATGTTCAGTGATTGCATGCCAGTTATTGAAGAATAATTCTGATATCAGCCTGATACGATGTGAAATCACTGACATCAGGGATCTTATTAGTAGATGGTAAATATTACTGTGAACACACTTCTGATGTGTTCAATAAAGGCAAAACTTGCCTGTCAAACCTGTCATGATTTTGTGGTTGCCTATTGTAAAGAAGACTGATTAATGTTTCTATTGCTCACACCCAGGCTCCTGATACACAGTATTTCAAGTGAAAAATTTAGGTAGAAATATTTGAATGCACTTTAATGACAAAACTGATTGGTATATCCTTCATTAGAGTGAAGCTTCTCAGTTGAAAATCAATCATCGTCTCGTAGCATTTTCTCTACTCTTGTTGTTTGACACTGGCATCTGCTCCTACGTCCCCTAGTGAGCTATTCCGTTTACTATATTTTATCCATCTGATGTGCTGAAATATACAAGATTAGCCTCCATGATTTTTTTCATGGATTTGCCTGCACACATTTTTACCCCTCGGCCTTTCTGGCCGAAGGGGTATTGTCGTCATCTGCGTCTGTCTGTCTGTTTGTCTGTCTGTCTGTCTCCATCACTGCTGGCGCCGAGGGGTTATGTCCCGCTTGCGGAGCTCTTGTCTCACATGTAGGAAGGGTTGCATCATGGAGAAAGTCCTGTGTATGCCAGTAAGCTGTGAATTGATAAAATAGCCACATGGTCAGATCTCGTCCCCCACTACAGTTACCTTTTTGTTTAATTCAAATTGGACTATTAGAACATTTTCAATCGGGCTTGAAAGACACAATATGCAAGGGTGATGTGGTGTTTTCGTAAGAGTGAAGAGAGAATTTCACCAATAATGATTCAAGGATTAGGGGTGTTGTTTCCATCCATGTGATTGTTTCATCAATTCACAGCTCATGATAGTGGGCTGTGAATTGATGAAATAGCCCCATTGCCAGATCTTATTCTCTACTAGTTTAATTTCCATTTCATTCAAATCAGGCCATTAAAACTCTTCAAATTGGACTTGAAAGACATAATGTTCAAGGGTGATTTTGGTGTTATCATAGTGAAAGAGTTAGGAGTATTTCACCAATAATGAGTCAACAAAAAAATGTATATGTTGCTGAAATATCAGCAATATGCGGGCATGTAGGTTGAAGCTTGTCTATTTATTAGACGTTATGCAGTGTTTCTGTCAATGTTTTGTCTGCACTCCCATATGTGTTTACCGTTACCTTCATCATCAACCTATTCACTACTCCATCAGTTTCAATCCATGCAGATATTTCATCAATACCCATCTCACACCAGTGAGCTGGGAATTGGTAAAATAGCCACATGGCATGATATTATTCCATAGTACACTTTGGTTTTCGTTTCATTCAAATCAGACCGTTAAAATCCCTCCAATTGGATTTGAAAGACACAATATCACGGGTGATTTGGGGGCAATATCAGTGGAAGGGTCAAGAGTAATTTTCACCTCAATTTCACTAAACCCTCGCATGGTTTTACGGATGTTTGTCCATGTGGCTATTGCCAAAACTTATACGATTGCATAAGTAAAAAAGTTTGAAATTTGGAGATAATCCAAATAATAATCAGAGTGGCATCACTGATGGAATGTATATTCAACAATTTGAAGCATATGATTGTCATCATTGGTTATGAAAATATTGACCAGTGTATGCTGACTGGTTTTTAGCTGGCCTCACAAAGTGATGAGAGCTTATCTACGACACCGAACGTCGGTGTCAGCGTCCACACTAGCATTGAGATTTATGACCAAATCAGGGATCAACCGACTCAGATATTTAATGTGCTCATTGGGCGCACAGCTTGGGAATTTATTCGCCTTTCAGAAATTTTATATGCCCAAACCAGCTCGCCGAACTTTCTGTACTGCCACAAATCCGCGATTGATACACGATAAATATTCAGAGATAACGCTTCTCCATAGAGTAGAATGTTCTTAAACATCCATTCTTGCAGCTTGTCAAGTTAATTTTGCACGGAAACAGCAATTTCTTTTCATTGTGGGCGATTGTTTCTTTACAACCATACTACAGTACGGCAGCCATCTTGGATATTTATTCATAGTTCTATTTGACGCCACTTGGAGCACTGAGGGCCTGTCTTATAGGCTTGTCTCCTGTCGTAGTATTAGGGGCTGGGTGCTGACCCAGAAAGGCGCACACTGGTTGGCCGAATGGTGGCGGAAGTGTACAGATTCTTCGGCGATTGAGCGCCAGTCGCTATCGGTTCACGTCACTATCGGGTATACAGCTTAGCCACCATCTTGTTTGTGTACACTTCTAGTGGCATCATGGCTCCCATTAAACATCAATATTATCCGTTTTATTTCACAGATTTCACAAATATAACACCTCTTTCATTGAGAAATGTGAGTTTTTCATCGTTTCCACAAGATTTTATGCATGGACTGGGCACATAACATTTGTATGCGATGCAGCTTTCGGACATTTGAAGCCAAGGCGTGCAGTCGGGAGATCCCTGCCAAATTATCTTTATTGTAAAAGAAGTTGCTTCCACTCACTTTGATCCTTTCAACCCTTGCCTCACTTGCCCACAGAATGAAGTATTGCACTTAATTGATATATTGTGTCCCCGACCTAGTTTTTATGCTCCATTTACTTGGCCTATTCTGTGTTCAGGCTTGCGACCAAATTATCTTCACTGATGAAGGAGATACGTCTTCTGCCCCAAAGCCTCCACTTGTCTTTGGAGTAAAGCATCACATTTAAATGATATATTTTGTCCCTGATCTGGTTTTTATGCTTCATTGACTCTGCCAATTCTGTGTTAAAGTTTGTGACCAGATCATCTCTACTGCAGAATGAGGTGCTTCTACTTGACCCAAACCCTATCCAGCTTCATCCCACATGCCAACAGAGTGAAGCATCACATTTGAATGATATATTTCTTCCCTGGCTTAGTTTTTATGCCTCATCGACTTTGCCAACTCTGTGTTGAGGTTTGCGACTAAATCATCTCTACTGCCAAAGGAGTCCTTTCTACTTGACCCAAACCCTACCCAGCTTCATCCCACTAGCACAGAAAGTAGAGCATCACATTTAGATTATATATGTTGGTCCTGACCTAGTTTTTATGCTTCTTTGACTTTGCCAATTCTGTGTTAAGGTTTGCAACCAAATCATCTTCCCTGTTGATGGAGTTACTTCTGCTTCACACAAACCCTATCCAGTCTTATTCCACTTGCCCTTAGAGTAAAGCATCACATTTAAATGGTGTATTTTGTTCCTGACCTAATTTGTACTCTTCATCGACTTTGCCAGATCTGCGTTAAGGTTTACGACCAAATCCTCTTTACTGCAGTAGGAGATAGTTCTACTTCACCAAAACCCTATCCAGCCTCATCCCACTTGCCCTTTGAGTAAAGCATCACATTTGAATGATGTATTTTGTTCCTCACCTTGTTTGTATGCTTCATTAACTTTGCAAAATCTGTTAAGATTTGTGACCGACTCATCTCTACTGCAGAATGAGGCACTCCTATTTCACCCAAACCCTATCCTGCTTCATCCCGCTTGCCCAGATAGTGATCTAGTTTCCATGCTCCATTAATATTGCCAATTCAGTGTAAAAATTTGTGACCAGCTCACTTCATTTTCACTCCACAATATCAGGCAGCTGTTGACATCTTGCCATCCAGGAAGAGAATGCATGGAAGGTCCATGAATACATAAGTTAAAATACCAATTTGAAATGGGAAATTCAAATTGTTGCACAAAAGTGCATGACCATTGCATCACCTGATGACGGCATTTCAAGCCACTTATTACCTTGTGATTGGCAGAGAAATTATATATATTTTCTTGGTGTTTGATATGACAAGAAATAGTATGCCAGCTAATAAGGTTCCTCTTGATATCTTATCTTAACCATGATTTTGAGATAAATCAAGATCAGTAATGAATTGAATGCATCTCCAGCTCAGCTTTTCTATCATAGAGACTCATTCTATCCCGTATCTATATTGGTACATAATTTGTTGCAGTCAACCAGTAAAACCTCATTATGGAGTCAGTAATCCTCAGTCCTTTAGGGGGCTTTAGCATCAGGTAGACATTTCAGTAATGTTTAGGAGTGCTCCTAGACCATGATTTTACTTTATAAAATCAGTGTCTGGGATGGCTCCTCAGCATTAGTGAAATGGCCACTTGAACATTGATCTATCACTCCATTTTTCTGTGCTGTCTAAGACTTTTAACATAACCCACTGTTATTTAAGGGGTTTTTCATGTTTCCTCTGAGCATAATTGATAACATGGTGTTGTAGCTGAATAACATGCTGACTTATGTGTCAATGGAGTGCGAGGACTTAATTGGTCAATAAGCACTTTGAAAAGTCGAAGCTGTTGATCCTGATGATTCATCTCTTGACTGGTGATTTGTTTATGGAAGTCACTAGTCTTTTTCTTAAAGATTTGATGCTATGATTTATGATACCAGATAAATTCAAGTCACTGTTGGAAGTACAGTGCCTAAATTAATGCTTAAAGATAACATGGACAGTGCTTCAAGGTTCTTATGCATTCTGTGAAGTCCTCGAATTTGGGGATCCTCTTTCAAGACCTGGAAAGACACCAAAAAATACCATATGTCCGGAAAATGTGCTGGATTTTGAATTCTGAGTTCTTATTAAGCTCTTCCTTGTTTGTGAAAATTTCAGAAGTATGTCATATATGGCTACATTGCAGTTTGATCAGCATTTCATTTAAATGATATATTGTGTGTCTGACCTAGGTTTATAGTTCATTGACTTTGTGAATTCCATGTTGAGGTTTGCGACCAAATAATCCCTATTACAAAAGGAGTTACTCCTACTTCACCTAAACGGTATCCAGCTTCATCCCACTTGTCCAGAGACATTTGAATGACATATTCTGTCCCTGACCTAGTTTTCATGCTTCCTTGTCTTTGCCAATTCTGTGTTGAGGCTTGCGACCATATCATCCCTATACTGCAGAAGGAGCTACTCCTACTTCACCCAAACCTTATCCAGCTTCATCACACTTTCCCAGAGAGTGACGCATCACATTCAAATGATGTATTTTGTTCCTGACCTAGTTTTTATGCTTCATAAGAATTTGCCAAATCAGTGTTAGTTTGCCAAATCTGTGTTAGGGCTCACTACCAACTGATCTTGACTGTAGAAGGAGTTACTTGTACTTCACCAAAAGCCCTATCCAGACTCATTCCTCTTGCCCAGAGAGTAAAGCATCACACTTAGATGATATATTTTGTCCCTGACCTAGTTTTTGTACTACATCACCTTTGTCAATTCTGTGTTACTATTTGTGACCAAATCATCTTGACTGCAGAAGGAGTTACTTCTACTTCATCCAAACACGATTCAGCTTCATCTAACTTGCTCAGAGAGTACAGCATCAAATGAAGTTTCTATTTCACCTTAAGCCATTCTACCCTCATCCACCTGTCTAGTATTGCATTTCAATGATGTCCTTGGCCCTATCCTTTTCACTATCTACATTCTGCCCCAGGGCGACAAGCATGACCTGAATTTTCACCTGTACGCAGATGACACCATGCTCGATTTATTCTTCGTAAATGGTGACCCTGCCTCCAAGTTCTCCGCCACCACCTCATTGGAGGAATGTATTAGTGAGATCAGACTTTGGATGCTCGCAAACAAGCTGGAACTGAACAATAGCAAATCAGAATTTCTCCAGTTCCTGGCCCACAACAAGAATACCCCTGCCTCCAGCCCCCATATCAAAATCAGAGAGCAGTGTCACAAAAAAATCTGGTAGTCATGCTCGATGCTGATTTGTCTCACACTTCGTATTACTTCAACCTGCAAAGCAGCCTTTGTCAACTCCATAAGATCAGTCGGATCAAGTAGTACCTGTCACATCAGGCCCTGCAAACAATTATTCACTCTCTAATTTCCTCAAAGCTAGGGTATTGTCATGGCATTCTCCGTGGTTTCCCCATGTGCTGAAATGTACAACAGCCTCCTCCATGATGTTTTGCATGTATTTGCATGCGCACATGTGATCACAGTTATGAAAGGTTGCATCATGGAAAGATCCTATGTATGCCTAGTTTGTTGATGGGTGGGTGACATGGTGTTCGTGAGGCATACATGTGGAGTTTTTATCAATTCACAGCTCACTAGTTTGAGTTGTGAATTGATGAAATATCCATATGGCCAGATCTTATTCCCAATTACAATTTACAATTCATATAATTCAAATCAAACCTTTAGAACCCTGCAAATTGGACTTGGAAGACACTATATCCAAGGGTGATTTGGGGGATGTCATAGAGAAAGGGTAACACACACCTCTACCATGATCACTACCTCCACTGTCACTATCACTACCTTCACTGCCACTATCACCGCACCTAGAACTACCACCCCATGGATATTTTTGTAACAGTTCTTGATTGATTCATCCAATATGATATCATCCCATGACAAATTGCACTATGCTTGGAGCAATGTGTCATTGTTGTTCTATAGCTTGAAGCAACCTGTCATTGTTGTTCTATGGCTTGAAGCGGCCTGTCATTGTTGTTCTATGGCTTGAAGCGGCCTGTCATTGTTGTCCTATGGCTTGAAGCGACCTGTCATTGTTGTTCTATGGCTTGAAGCGGCCTGTCATTGTTGTTCTATGGCTTGAAGCAACCTGTCATTGTTGTTCTATAGCTTGAAGCAATGTGTCATGGTTGTTCTACAGCTTGAAGCTACGTGTCATGGTTGTTCTATAGCTTGAAGTGACGTGTCATGGTTGTTCTATGGCTTGAAGCAACATGTCATGGTTGTTCTATGGCTTGAAAGCAATGTGTCATGGCTGTTCTACAGCTTGGAGCGATATGTCATGGTTGTTCTATAGCTTGAAGCGATATGTCATGGTTGTTCTATAGCTTGAAGCAATGTGTCATGGTTGTTCTACAGCTTGAAGCGACGTGTCATGGTTGTTCTATGGCTTGAAGTGACGTGTCATGGTTGTTCTATAGCTTGAAGCAATGTGTCATGGTTGTTCTATGGCTTGAAGCAACGTGTAATGGTTGTTCTATAGCTTGAAGCAATGTGTCATGGTTGTTCTATGGCTTGAAGCAACATGTAATGGTTGTTCTATAGCTTGAAGCAATGTGTCATAGGCGTTATATAGCTTCCATCCATGTGGAGTTTTCATCAATTCACAGCTCACTAGTGTGAGTTGTGAATTGATGAAATATCCACATGGCCAGATTTATTTGTGGCAAAGGCATGGTAAAGGTTGGGGTTTTGTGTATGTAAAGCTGTAGGATTTATGTGGGTTTCTGACCTCTTGTATAAAGCTTTCTTGTGGCAAATGTATGAGTAAAACTGCATATTGAACCCTTGCTTGGGTTTATGAAATGCTGTGAAAGCCCAAGATCTTGGTCAAAATTACTGCATCTTATCAGTAAATAGGTATCTGTTCTTAAACAAAGTCCACCTCAACCCTATCACTAATTGATCACTTTCAATCCATGTTTCCATTTCATCAATTCACATCTCACGCTGCTTTTGAGCTGGGAATTGACGAGATGGGGACATGACCATATCTCATTTCGTACTACATTTTTTCCATTCAAATTGGACCATTTGAAGCCTTCCATTTCTACTTGGAAGACACTATATCCAAGGGTGATTTGGGGTTTATAGTCGTGAGAGGGTCAAGAGTGAAATATTGTTATCTGCATGACTGAAGTTGCCCTAATTTCTCTTTGGTTTTCCAGGAAAACATCCCTAAATATAATTTTGCTCTGTAGTGGGTGATTCCCACCTGTGTGGATGTTCAATCAATTCACAGCTCACTCTTTACCTTCAGCCGCCCTGGGATGCCTGCATAACTAGACATATCTACTTATATTTTTGTCTTGCTTGTGAAGCAAATGTGATATTTTGTTGACACAGTATGTCGTAGCATAACCACTGAGGCCTGAGGCTTCCTAACCCCTTTTCCAGTGCTGCCGACTGGAGTATTTTTTTTACTTTTTTGTTGGAGGCTGGCCATGTGTGTTAGGTGTCATTTAGCAGGGAAGTTCCCATCTCACAGACGAGATTCTATGGCTTGAAGCGGCCTGTCATTGTTGTTCTATGGCTTGAAGCGGCCTGTCATTGTTGTTCTATGGCTTGAAGCGGCCTGTCATTGTTGTTCTATGGCTTGAAG
>JAUOBU010593164.1:0-10531 GCA_032360585.1 Nereis procera | reverse complement strand
ACACACAATCAAAAACACGAACATACACAGACAGGCCACACAAACTCAAACACAACCATACAAAGACAGGCCACACACAAACACAACCATACACAGACTTGCTACACACAATCACAAACACGAACATATACAGACATGTTCACAAACACAAAAATACACAGACGAGCCACACACAAACACAAACACAACCATACACTGACAGACCACACACAAACACAACCGTATACAGACTGGCAACACACAAACACAAACACAACGATACACAGACAGGCCTCACACAAACACAAACACAACTACACACAGACAGGCCAAACAGACAGGCCAAACACAAACACAACCATACACAGACTGGCGACACACAAACACAAACACAACCATATACAGACAGGCCACACAAACACAAACACTACCATAAAGAGACAGTGCACACAAACACAAACACAACCATACACAGACTGGCCACAAATAAACCTAACCATAAACAGACATCTCACTCACAAACACAAACACAACTATACACAGATAGGCCACACACAAACACAAACACAACCATACACAGACAGGCCACACACAAACACAAACACAGCCATTCCCAGACAGGCCACACAAACACAAACACAACCATAAAGAGACAGCACACACACAAACACAAACACAACCATACACAGACTGGCCACACACAAACACAACCATACACAGATATGCCACTCACAAACACAAACACAACAATACACAGACAGGCCAAACCGAATCACAAACACAACCATACACAGACAGGCCACACACAAACACAAACACAACCATACACAGACAGACCACACACAAACACAAACACAACCATACACAAACTGGCCACACAAAAACACAACCATACACAGACAGGCCACACAGAAACACAAACACATCCATACACAGACAGGCCACACACAAACTCAAACACAACCATACACAGACTGGCCACACACAAACACAATCATACACAGACTGGCCACACACAAACACAAACACAACCATACACAGACAGGCCACACACAAACACAAACACAACCATACACAGACAAGCCACACAGAAACACAAACACAACCATACACTGACAGGCCACACAAACACAACCACAACCTTACACAGACTGGCAACACACAAACACAACCATACACAGACTGGCCACACACAAACACAGACACGAACATACACAGACAGGCCACACACGAACACAAACAAAACCATACACAGACTGGCAACACACAAAGACAGAAACAGAACCATACTCAGACTTGCCACACACAAACATAAACACGAACATACACATACAGGCCACACACAAACACAACCATACACAGACTGGCCACACACAATCAAAAACACGAACATACACAGACAGGCCACACAAACTCAAACACAACCATACAAAGACAGGCCACACAAACACAAACACAACCATACACAGATTGGCCACACACAAACACAACCATACACAGACTGGCTATACACAGTCACAAACACGAACATATACAGACATGATCACAAACACAAAAATACACAGACGAGCCACACACAAACATAAACACAACCATACACTGACAGGCCACACACAAACACAACCATATACAGACTGGCAACACACAAACACAAACACAATGATACACAGACAGGCCTCGCACAAACACAAACACAACTACACACAGATAGGCCACACACAAACACAAACACAACCATACACAGACAGGCCACACACAAACACAGCCATACACAGATTGGCAACACACAAACACAAACACAACCATACACAGACAGGCCATACAAACACAAACACTACCATGAAGAGACAGTGCACACACAAACACAAGCACAACCATACACAGACTGGCCACACACAAACACAAACACAACCATACACAGACAGGCCACACAAACACAAACACTACCATACACAGACAGGCCACACACAAACACAACCATACACAGACAGGCCACACACAAACCCAAACACAACCATACACAGACAGGCCACACACAAACACAAGCACAAACATACACAGACAGGCCACACACAAACACAACCATACACAGACAGGCCACACACAAACACAAACACAACCATACACAGACTGGCCACACACAAACACAAGCACAAACATACACAGACAGGCCACACACAAACACAACCATACACAGACTGGCAACACACGGACACAAAAACACAACCATACTCAGGCTGGCGACACACAAACACAAACACAACCATACACAGACTGGCCACGCACAAACACAAACACAACCATACACAGACAGGCCACACACAAACACAATCATACACAGACTGGCAACACACAAACACAAAAACACAATCATACTCAGGCTGGCGACACACAAACACAAACACAACCATGCACGGACTCGCCACACACAAACACAACCCTACTCATATTGGCCACACACAAACACAACCATACACAGAGACACCACACACAAACACAAACACGAACATACACATACTGGCCACACACAAACACAAGCACACCCATACACAGACAGGCCACACAAACACAACCATAAAGAGACAGGGCACACACAAACACAAACACAACCATACACAGACCGGCCACACACAAACACAACCATACACAGACATGCCACTGACAAACACAAACACAACCATACACAGACAGGCCCCACACAAACACAAGCACAAATATACACAGACAGGCAACACACAAATACAAACATATACAGACAGGCAACACACAAACACGACCACAACCATACACAGACTGGTCACACACAAACACAACCATACACAGACAGGCAACGCACAATCACAAACACGAACATACACAGACAGGCCAAACAAAAACACAAAAACACAACCGTGCGCAGACTGGTGACACACAAACACAAACACAAGCATACACAGACAGGCCTCTCACAAACACAAACACAAGTATACACAGACAGGCCGCACGAACACAAACACAAACATACACAAACAGGCCGCACAAACCAAAACACACACATACACAAACAGACCACTCACAAACACAAACACACCACACACAGACAGGCCACAAAGACACAAACACAACCATACACAGACAGGTCACACACAAACACAGCCATTCAAATTCAAATTCAAATTCTTTATTTAGACTCGGGAAAAAACAAATACATCTAGGCGCAAAAAACACGCATCAATAGATGCCGAGTACAACAGACAAACACAAACATATATACAGAGAGACAGTACATATATACATATATACAAACACATTACTAAATAGATCGAGACTATAAATTACATAATTATCCCAGTCATTTACTGTCAATAACAAGTATTACACAATTCAATGTAATAGGTTATCATGTTCAAAGATATAGCAAAGTACAATTTATTTTTTGAAGCTTGTAAGACAAGACACATTACGAATTTCCATTGGAATAAAATTCCACACAATGGTACCTCTTTAGGTAAATTGCTGGGTCGTTTTCACCAGCTGATATCTTGGTATGTACAGGTCATTCTTGTTAGAGGACCTTGTGATTTTGCTGGAGATATCAGAGACATATTGGAACTGGGTCAATAGTTCTAACGGGGCCAGGCCGTGTATGATTTTGTACATCATTGTAGCCACATGACATAGCCTTCTTACATCCAACCAATCCACCTTTGCACTATCATGCATCTCATGGGCAGAAGCGTACCTATCACGGCACAGTGCTATTCGCAGTGCGCAGTTTTGAATTTTCTGTATGTCATATGCATACTTCATTGGAAGACCACCATAGATGATGTCACCATAATCCAACACAGACAGTATGAGACTTTTATATAATTGCAATGTAACACACTGGTTAGTAAATTGTCGTATTATACTCAATACCCAGATTCTCTTCATACAAATATTTGAAACTGGAGACCACCTCAACCTTTTCATTGTTATATATAATTTCACTATCTTCAATCGATTTCAAATTCTGGTATGTCCCAAAAAACATTACTTTGTTTTCTTTAGTATTTAAGGTTAACTTGTTGTTATATAACCAATTACCAGCCTCAGCAAAGTAGATCAATAATATAAATCAAAAACAATAACGGACCAAGGATAGATCCTTGGGGTACACCACAAGTTATATTACCAATATCAGACTGTACACTGTCAACTTTCGTCACCTGGGATCTGCCTGTTAAATAACTATGGTACCAATCCACAGCTGACTCGTGTAACCCTACTCCCCGTAGTTTTCGCTCTAGGATGTGGTGGTCTACCGTGTCGAAGGCCTTTTTGAGATCCAAGAAGAGGACACCCGTCACCCTACCCACCTCAATATTCATATATATGAATCTGAGGAATTTAATAAGGCAGGTAACGGTCGAGTATCCCCTTCTGAATCCCGATTGACCTTCGACAAGGTAGCCACCATCTGTGAGATGTTCATAGGTCTGCCAATGTGCAGTACGCTCTAGTAATTTACCAAGTGTAGGGAGGACTGAAATCGGGCTGTAATTACTCGGATCACTCCTATCTCCCTCCTCAAACAATGCCGTCACACAAGCTTTTTTCCAAATGTCAGGATAGATATTCTTAGCAAAGCTGAGGTTAAAAACATAAGTCAATGGATTCAAAATGGCATCGCCTGCTTGTTTAACGAGGTAGGAGGTGACACCCTCTACACCGTATGAGCTGGATGAGGTAAGGTAGCATATGCTCTTCCTGATAGTATCTGAGTCTACTGGCTTGAACTGGAAGATTGGTGGCGTATTTGGAAGTTCCGGTTCAGGCAGATTCTGACTATCAAAGTTTCTACTCAAACTATCGCCTACTTTTGAAAAGTGTTCATTCAAGATGCTTGCTTTTTCAAATGAGTCGGTAGACCCGAAAATATTAGTAATGGCTGTATTTTTACTGTAGAGTGGCCAGATTTCCCTTAAAGTCTTCCATGTTATTTTCATGTCCCCCTTACAATTCTCTAGTGCATCTAGTACATAGTTTCGTTTTAGCTCCCTTTTCATGCAGTCAGCCGCTTTCCTGGCTCTCATTTTCTTCTCCTTATTTTGTATAGTTGGTCTACGTTTAAAAATTGTCGCTGTATGCTCACGTAGATCAACTAGGCTCAAATATTCGCCATTAATCCAGGGCACCTGTTTTTCTCAACATTTGATCTTATTATATGGGATCAGGCCATTGGCTACTTCAAGAAACTTACTTTGGAAGAGATTTGCAGCTTTATTGGGGTCATCCAGCTCAGATAGGGCAGACCAATCAATTTGCATCATCTTCACTTTAAAAATGTCAGCGTCAAAGTTTCTATAACTCCTCGCCCAAATATATTTCAAACTCTTTTTGGGTTTATGACGTTTTCTGCAGGTAAATATTAGTGAGTGGTCACTGAGACCAGGATCCAATACTCCACATGTTGGGTAGAAGATTTTATTGTTGACATAGATATGGTCTATTAGTGTGGCCGACTCACAGGTGACTCTGGTTGGTGAGGATATGAGTTGATCAAGATGTGTAAGTTTCAGGAATTTGTTCAATCTCTTAGTATGTGGGTCATTTATCTTCAAGAGGTCAATATTCATATCTCCTAGGAGAATTATATCGGGACAGCCATAACTATAGATTTCGATAACTTTATGTCCGGTGTACATAAATTCCATTCTGGGATCGGTAGTGCTGTTCTGTCTTGTGAGCTATAAATTGCATCCCCGCCACCACCTTTCTTACCAGATCCCAGGTCTCTGTCAAAGCGATTGAAGTTATAGTTATCTATTGCAAGTTCTTCATCCTCCAAACTGGAGTTCAGGAAGGTTTCACCAAGGAGAAGGAACTCAAGTTAGCTATTCGACAGTAAAAGTTTTATGTCATCCGGTGACTTATATAAACTGCAAATATTCAGATAAGCAAACTTGATACCTTTACAATTTTTCAAAATCTGGCCCACATTGGTGATATTCTCATTGGTTATGTTGGTCATTGTCAGGGATTGGACACAGATATGATCAGCTATGAGTGGTTTAATGTATATGGGGATCTGGGGCAAATAACATGCAATTATAGCTCCCAATTTATGAGCTAGAGAAGTACAGCCATATATTTACAGTATATTACCAAGTGCATTCTTTTCCATGTGCTCTCAGTTATCAATTGGACATATATATATATATATATATACATGAAATTCCAATAGATGAAGCAGACATGAAGCATGCAGTGCCAGTGCGAAGGTACCCATGGGCCAATGCACGACAAAAGAGTCCTAGTAGTGTAACCTGAACCAATTATCATGTGGAGAACCAGAGTCACTCACACAGATCACAGAACACATGCATGCCTACTATCGAACCATTCCTTTCTAAGGGCATGTATCCCGTAGAAAGTCATCTTAGAGCCAGGAAACAGCCATTTGCAGAGCTTAACTGGAGTCCTAGTAGTGTAACCTGAACCCAGCATTCACACCACAGTTACAGTCACCAGGCACCTAAAATGGCATTCCAGGAATAGGCAAGACGATTTGCAATACAAGCACATTAGAGACCTTATTAACCTCGTTTTATCTCATCTCAGACATTCGCATGAATATATAATGAATGTGATGTAAAATATCATGCATCAATAGAAGTAGCTCACAAGTACATCTTGTTTCTGTCACGTTTCGATGAGTTGCCTGCTTCTCCGGGTCAGTCCAAATTATATACGGTGGTGCATAAACAGTTTCCTTGTAGAACACAGAGCAAGTTCCCGAAGGTAGAGTACAATTGCTTATATATATATATGTATATATATATATATAAATGGAGAACACATATTCCCTAAGTGAATATATCTCGAAACCTAACAGTAGTACATATTTCAATTGGGGACATTATGATTGATAGTTCCCGTAGTTAGCACTACTGATGAAGGGCGCTATTGATCTACTTCTTCATCGAGTGATTGTGATCCAGTATGGAACAGAACACATGCCGTGTTAACCCTTTGTAACCTAATTCATTGAGATGTACTCGGTCATAATCCATTAGTCCTGGAAGTACTCTATCTTCCTAGTAGCTACGACAGAGTTTACCCCGTCTCTTTTCGAATAAGCATTCACAATTTCTTACTTTTATGCGTAGCTGTCTCATTATAAAGAATTCAAGCCTTGCCACTGAACGTGTTGCCTCAAGTGACCACCATTTGCGAGGTAGGATGGCCAGAAAGGAGATGAAAGCCAGAGGTAGTTCTTGTTGGATGAACTCAACTATCTCTACAATTTCTCTTTGGTAAATGCCAGGAAAAGTTCAATTTCATCTTCGATTTCTCGTCTAGGGCTTGATCGGAAAATAGGCTTGCTGCAAATTCTTTTGATACATAGATCCAGATCATCTACATCGTTACCCCCAATTGACAAGACAACATAGTATGGAGTTGGGTAAGTCTTCTTGTATTCCCCACACTGATCTCCTAGATGTTGTTTAGCTTTCGGTAAGTCAATGCCATGTATCAGATTCATCAGGTTCCATGTCTTTGAGCCCCCGACCCCAATATAATTCACTTTGCGCAGTATATCTTTATAGAAAGCTGTACATTCAGCACTTCGGCTATAGCGGTGCCATCAAGCTATATGCGAGTCTCCCAGTAGGACTATTTCTGGCAGGCCGTCTGAAGGAATGGTAGGCCTCAGACAGTCGAGTGGATCACGATTTGGCTTGAGGTCAATCCTACGATAGGCCTGTATCATCTCCTCGCTCCTGGGTTTCTGAAAACAGAACAAGACTTCTTGGAGGCTATTACTGAAATTTTTCTCATCTATGTCATCACCCCATCGGCATCAACACTACCACCAAGGCATACACCATCAGTTCATTGTTCACGAGACAAGTCCGAAGTCATTCAAATATCAGCAATGCTCGGGGTATATTTGGGTTATCACCATAGTGTAATGGCAATATCCTAATTTCAGTTCGTACCCAGTATGCATGCATATTACTATCTACTCCTAATTGATATGCTTCGTCAACTGAAGAGAGCATGTACGTGACAGATGCTTTAGATGAGGACAGCTATATAGGGAGTCGCCATTGGATGGCAAACATAGATCATCACCACAGTTATATATCAACACATATATATTCGATATTGCACTACACAAGTATATATATATATATATATAACATGGTTGATACAACCCACATATTGCATGCATGAGATTGTATTACACAGGGCATGAATTGGTATCTGTGTGATCCATAGCATTGATCTCTGTCGTCTGAGTCCTTATGACCATAGTAAGAGGGTGAGATATTTTGTAGGTCGGTCGATGTATTTTCCTCGTTTCAAGTAGCATTCTGACAACATGTCCAACAATGTTCTCACCATTCTCGGACGAAAGGGTCTTCTGGGTATGATCCCATGGGCATGCGATTACTTTCTCGACTTGGTGAATGTATAGATTCTCATATTTAGTCACTCTAGGATCGAATCGTCTCACCGAGCTCCGGGTATTCTTCTAGGTACTCAGTAAAATCCATGCCGTTCGGTTCAAACATGTTAGCGGTTTCAAGTGGTGGTTTTTCTAGGTAGTAGTTCTCAAACTTGCCACCATGCTTGCCTCTTACACTGTACCCCGGTCTATGGCACTTAGGGTATCTGAAGCCTTGATGTGCACGTTGTACGTATGATCCTCGCCCTCTGTTGTAGCTCGAAGGCACACCGTTTAGGTTTCGAGGATCCCGATGTGATACACGAGAGATAGCCATCAACTTATGATTTATATTCTTGTTGCTTGTAGTCGATCGAAGCTCATTTAGTGGGTAGTAATGATGTTTTCCTTGTACATTATTAGGCTGCCTTGTGTTACGTGTATTTGTCCCATTAGACATTGATTGGTCGATGTTCGAGGAAGACGTCATAGTGTGGCGTTCGAAAACATTTGGTCTTCTATTTGATGGCGTTTGGCGCTCATTAATTCGAGTTATTTCATTCTGGTCAGTCTGACGAGGATTCACAGTAGCTGTAGCAGGTAGCGACTTAACTGGTTGGCGCTGTGTGACCTCCTTGAATAATTCATTTGCAAGTTCATCCAATTTTGTCACTTTGCCTATATTATTAGTTGCCTCTTTGTTGAGCCTTGCGATGACATCCAAGTCACCCAGTCTCACAGGTGGTTGGCCATCTTTTATGTAAGCAAAGATTAAGCCATCATAAGTCCAGCAGCTATGAAGCAGTCCACTTTTCTTTGCCATTCTGGCCTGGTAATATATAGCCCCCTGTGAGAAGGGGAGATGCTCTCTGAAGAAAACCTGAGTGCCTCTCAGTCCTCCTTTAGCCCGCATCAGGTCACGCTTCATTTCCACCGTTTTGAATTTGACTCTGATTGAATATCCATTTGTATTCCGGCTGGCAGATGGTAATTTGTGGGCAAAGAGTATGTCATCAATCAGTAACTCTAGGTTCAGTAATTCATGGATAGACCGAATGACTTTATTCTTGATGCTCATCTCTGGGTCTAATTCTAGGCCATCAATGATAAGTACATTCAGCCTTTCATGTCTTTCAAGTGCTTCCATCCTTCTTTCTTGCATGCATGACTTTGTGTGAGCATCCTGGATTTGGTGGCTTAGTAGATCACATCGTTCATCCCTAGCTTTCAATTCTTCCATCAACAGCTGATTCAAGATGGGTTTGAGATCAGTTTGTAGCTTGGCTTCCACTTTTTGATTTACTAGCTCAGCAATTCTGTGGTCCATATTCTTCACGATTATATCATTAATTCGTGCATCTATACCTGATTCAAGGTTTTTTACCACCATACTAAGCTTACTCAGTTCTGATTTGAGATCATTTAGCTCTTTGTGTTGGCGTTGTTCCTCTCTGTTTTGAAAGCTATTCAGTTCACCATTTATGATCAAGTGTGAGTCTGTTTTCAATTCATCTTTGAGGCTTACTAGATCATTACTGTTCCTAAGGCGCACTGCATCCACAACACCCTTTGTTATGTAATTTTTCCATTTTTGCATGTCATTGTCACTATGTGGTAGCGGGCATTCATTCATACATGCAATGGGAACGTTATTTGAGTCGTTATGAGATTTAGTCATGTGTGACGAGTCAGTTGTGCGATCGGTTTGGTGACTTGCAGAATATGAGGGGGTCCTATTCTCCATAAATGAGTTTTGTACTTCGTTGATCAGCTGAGAGGCCGGTGTTTTCATCGGAGTGACCCCTTCAGCATGTTGAGGAGTTGTTACATGTTTGTCGCATCTACTCAGTTCATCGGCTGATTGATCTAAGATGTCAGCCGTCTTCTCTACTTGACCAAGTGGAATATCAGAGCTGTTCAAATTCATGCCCTCATCAGCGCTTTCGGTAATTTCTGAACTGATGCTGACAATGGAATCTTCACTACCACTAAGCTTCGGGCATCTCGCAAGCGGTGTGTCATCTGGTGAGCTAAATACAGTCGCACTACGCTTGTTCGTTTTAGTCATGGGAGTCGACATAACGCTATCATTATAGTCAATGTGAGTGAAGGGGGAGGGGGGAGCCGCCGCCA
>JAUOBU010593163.1:0-17786 GCA_032360585.1 Nereis procera | reverse complement strand
TCAGCCATGTGGTCTTGCTTTTATACCACAGATCACATTGAAATTTAAATCAACATGTTATGACAGCTGTAGTTCCACGACAGGATCCATTGAATATTGGGTGTCAAAATCCATTTAATATTCACCGCAATATCCAATGGCTGATATTCCACTGAAAATGACACATCTGTGGTATAATTGACTGTATTGCATTGCTGGCCAACTGACTAAATGAATGAATAAATTGACTGTTTGCTGACTGGTGGATTAGCTGACCATAGCTGATATGCTGAATGACTGAACATGGCTGAAACTCGCCCACTGACTGACTATCAACCCACTCACTCAGCGACTCACTCAATCACTGACTAACTCACTCACTCACTGACTCATGTGGAAATATTGACTGGCTGAGAAATTGACAGGGTTGGCATACTGACTGCCTGGCTGGTTGGACTGATTGATTGGCTGACTGGCTGCCTCACTGATGAGTACTTCAGAGTAAAGGCCCCTGCCCATTGGTGGCCACCATTTCCAGATCCCTGAGCTCCCACCTCCACCCAACCTTCACCCCGTCTTTACATGAGGTTCATCTGTACTTAATTTTGTGACCTTTTTGTAGGCCTCCTTCACCGAACAATAGGTTAATTGCAATTGATAGCTGGAGTCTTCCTGAGGATGGCCATGGCCATATAGAGTATGTGTGGGCCACATTACATTTGTGCATGCAAGTGTGAATTCAGTGAGTGTGAACCTCCTACCAGGTTAGGGTTACACTCAAACCTGCATCAAACTGCCACTGTATTGAGCAGACACATGCCTTCAATGGCCTATTCTGCCATTTTCACCAGAATCCCTCCCCTGTCTCAAGCAGCTATTTTGCTATTCCTCACTCTACATAGGTAGTTGCTTAATACAGGTTTCACTGTATGTAGAAGAGGCAAGTACAAAAATTTTAGTTGAATCCACCTGCTCCACATTCCTGCTTGTCATTCCCACTGTCGGTTGCACGGGTGCCATCACGCTCATCTCCATGTATAACTTTCTCCGTATCATCTACAAATTCGGCATTATCATGTGTAATATCAGTCTCTCTGTTGGGAACTGCTTCCTTTTCATTATCCCCACTATTAGTGTCTCCAGTCCGTATCTCTGTATCATGGAATGAAGATCCACTGCAAATACGGTATTTACGCTATCTGAAAAAAACCCACACAAAAATCATCAGGTAACATATGTTTCAGAAAATGAATCGCTGAATCATAAATGAACAGTTCCCATCATGACTACTGGAAAAATGAGATAGGAACAATTTCTTAATTTCGTGATTTTTTTGTAGGCCTCCCATACTGAACAATAGGTGAATTGATAGCGGGAGTCTTCCTGAAGGTGGCCATACACATGGTCTATACACTCAAACCTGCATCAAACTGCCACTGTATTGAGCAGACACATGCCTTTAACTGCCTATTCAGCCATTTTCACCTATTCACATCAATCTGGCATAACTTCCAATCACGAATGAAGAGTAGTAAACCAGCATCTCGAATATCTCTGACCTAAGTTATAATGATAGACATCTTCAGACAGTACTAAAGTTACGCAAACTCATAGCCATCTACACTCTGTGTTATGCAAATATATAGCATGAGCCACAGCTCTACGATGATAGCAGTCTGGAAAATAGCCTTCTTCGTCGGCTCCCTTGGCCATACCGCCCCTGCTTATGGTCACTCATACCTCCATGTGATGCAATAGTATGCACAAAAAGTATATGCCCGCCTATCACCCACCCCGTCCTTATAAAACCAGTATTATGTAGCCTCCTCAGCTTGAGAAAAATACTATTCCCCAATGAATTGAAGATGGATGATAACTGCACATCTGCATTAAGCAAGCTAAAAGGCATCTGTATATGCTCCCTTAATATCAGATCTATCCTGAAGCATAAGCCTGAATTGGAAATAATGCTACACAGAGGAAACGTAGATATCATACTATTAAACGAAACCTTTCTTGATGCTAATATCCCTGATGATGAATGCCTGATAAATGGCTTTAGAATGATATGGGCAGAGCGCAACAAAGACTCCGGTGAGGAATTTGATGGCGGCTTATGTGCGTATAAAAGCATACTGTATACAGTTGTCTTGATTAATCACATATGCACACCCGATATTGAAATGCTGAGTGTGAAATTGAGTTTACCTGAGACAAGGGATACATACCAATTCAGTACTTACAGGCCACCTGTTGGCAATATCCCTGAGGCACTAGATATTCTCAAAAGAGAAATATCTTCTGTCAGCCAAAGGAATATGCCGGACATAATTCTCATGGGTGATTTGAATATTGATCTGCTGCAGAAACAAGACAGAAATGTCAAGAGATATAATAACTTTTCAGCCTCCTTAGGTCTTGAGCAGCTACTAACGAACCCAATGAGAATCATCATCAATAGCTCAATCCTGATTGATCACATCGCCGTAAATAGACCAGAATTATTCTACCAATATGGATCTCTTGATGCCGGGATGGGGGACCACTGCCTAATCTACACTGCCAGAAAGAGGGCAAAACTGAGAAGAGAGGTGAAATAAATTCAGGGCGGAAGATATCGGGACTACACCGAAAATAAACTACAGGATCTCCTAACAAATATATCGTGGGTACAAGTTTATAATAGCACAGACGTAGACAAGGCGGTCATTGAATTTACGGGTATTTTATCATCCTGCTTGGATCAAATTGCTCCCATTAAGAAACTCAAGTGTGACATCAAATCAGCAGAATGGGTTTTTACTGAATTCCTAGGCTACATCGACTGGAGAGAACACATCAGCCACATATATAACAAGAACCCAACACCTGAAAATCTGCTCAACAGGCAAAATGCTTTCTTAGTCACTAGGAGACTAAGGAAACATCTCGAGGGCACGCACCTGGAGGAACTGCTTACAAATTGTGGCACAGATTATGCAGCAAGATGGAAAGTGTTAAATAGATATTGGCCTTTAAGCAAAAAGAAAACCGAGATAAATTCTATTAATGGCTCAAATGATCCAGTCAAAATGGCAACAGATGTAAACCAACATTTCACGAGCATTGCAATGAAGCTACAGGATGCATTAGTTAAAAATGATGACCCCACCCCAACCCTAATCAGCCCCGTTGACAACGAGTTTATACCTGATCCGATAACTGTCCTGGACATCAAAAAGGCCATCAATGATCTTAAATCTAGTAAATCATGTGGTATAGATGGAATAAGTGCACAAATCCTAAAGGATTCCGGAGAGCACATACTTCACCCACTCTTATACATCTTCAATCTAAGCTTACAAACTAGCACCTTCCCATCCCCTTGGAGATGTGGGAAAGTTAACCCATTATATAAGGAAGGTGACCCTGATAACCCCATGAACTATCGTCCTATAACCGTACTGCCTGTCACTAGTAAGCTCATTGAACGCTTGATGCACATCCAAACCATCAAACACCTAGAGGTAAACCAAATTTTAAATAGTAGCCAATTTGGGTTCAGGAAGGGGTACTCCACTGGCTCATGTTTGTCCAGTTTACGAGTAACATTGCTTCAAATGCGGAGAATGGCAAGGTCAGTGGAGTCCTTTTCCTGAACATAGAAAAAGCATTTAACACTGTGGACCACTCTATCTTACTAGCAAAACTAGAAATCTATGGCGTAAGGGCTCGGTATTGATGTGGTTTAAAAGCTACCTATGCCACCGTTCTCAAATCACTAATGTTAATGGGTCATGCTCTGCTCCCCTCACCTTAAACTTTGGTGTACCACAAGGATTGATACTGGGCCCCTTATTATTCATTGTCTATATCAATGATCTACCCCTATCATGTACCACAGACATACATCTATATGCTGATGACATGGACATCACAGTGTCAGCATCTAACTCGATTGAACTCAAAGATAAACCACACTCGAACTTTACGAAGCTGATGAGTTGATGGAAAAAAATCTACTCACGTTGAACTACTCTAAAACCAAGATTATGTTATTTGGTACAACCCATGCACTAAAAGGAATAGATGACATGGATATCTACTGTTATAGACACTCAATTGAAACGGTCACGACCTTGAAATACTCAGGAATCAAGCTGGATCCAACTTTGTCATATAGCACGCACATAAGCTATATCAAGTCCAGTGTTTAGTAAGCTAACAGCACTAGGTAGAGTACGAAACATCGTAAATCAGTCCATAGCATTAACATATTATACAACAATGATCAGGCCAGTTCTTGATTATTGCGACTATATATACAATAACCTAAGCATAAGGGACATTCATGAACTCCAAATAATTCAGAATAGGGCCCTGCGCACAATATTGAAGGTTGACATGTACACTCCTATCAGTGAAATGCATGAAAGACTAGGAATTGACAAACTGGACATACGAAGAAGCCAGCACACCCTACACCAAGTCTATAAACAATTGCATGAGCTAGCGGCATATGGCATGAACAGACTCTTTAAACCAGTCAAGGAAGATAGGACCCGGGAAACACGCTCAAGTAATAAAGGCGACCTAGCAGTACCCAAATGTAGACTGTGCATAAGTTGGGGGACGTTTGAATACAAGAGAGTTATTAATGGAATGAAACCCCGGTGGAGATCAGGGAAGCAAAAACCAACAAGTCGCACAAGGAATCACTGAAACAGGAAAATTAATCTTTCAATCCACCCTGTACTAATGTAGATTGAATGTATTCTC
This sequence comes from Nereis procera, assembly GCA_032360585.1. Taxonomy (NCBI): domain Eukaryota; kingdom Metazoa; phylum Annelida; class Polychaeta; order Phyllodocida; family Nereididae; genus Nereis; species Nereis procera. The sequence goes on along the minus strand of JAUOBU010593163.1, from coordinate 13,049 downwards.
TATGGTGCATTCATAATAGAGAACAAACTACCTCGTTCAAACTGATAGGCGTTCAATAATATGAATGCATTTTGTACCCGGCTGCACTGGGAATATGCCTTTGAGTTGATGTGCAGCCGAGTATGGATAACCAAACAAACAAACCCCGATAGCCTTATCATCGCTGGTGACTTCAACTTCCATGTCAACAACCCTAACAATCCTGCTGCCTGCCATTTCCTATCAATTCTTGATTCTTGCAACCTTACTCAACATGTCACCGGCAGCACCCACAGGTCAGGTCACACTCTTGACCTTGTCATTTCCCACTCTCATGACCTAATTGTCTCACACATCCATACCACTGACCCTCACATTTCTGACCACAAAGCTATCTTTCTCAATCTTTCTTTCACCATACTGACTCCCACCCGGAAGAGAATACAATACATGAACCTTGCCAAGATAGACACCAAAACCTTCACCACCTTGTCCTTGTCCAGTCCGACCTGACACGTGAGCCCAGCTCCTCCCTCCCCAACCTTATGTCACAATATAACTCAACCCTCACCCTCATCCCGAACAAACATGCCACACTAAAAACTAAAACCATTACAGAATGCCTACTCTGCAAATGGTATACCAGTTAGCTGGCCACCCTAAAACGCAAGACAAAGACAAAGAAACTTGAGCGCAAGGCCAACACCTCCGGGCTTACCATTGATCGCAAGCTTCACGCAGCACACAACCCAGTCATTCCTGGGAAAAGGTACCAATTAGAGATTGCAAAAAGTGGGAAAACTGATGGTCATGGATATGATCAATTTTGATTGGAATGGAATGCCCAGGTAAATAATGACATCAGGCAAAAATATTTTTCGCTATTCTTTATTCATTATGGAAAAACAGCTCTGTTTTTACAGGCATGTAACATGGTAACGGAGGTTAAAATAAATTGTCCATAAGAAATACAAGTCGTGGAAAAATATTGTAAACTGATGTGAATTAATGTGGTGCTATGCTCATATAAAAGAATGAGGGCCAGACAGTAGAACATGTTCACTATGATGAAATAAAAGCACACAAATATACTGTTTATGTCAGTACTATCTCATTGAATTAATAATGTATATTTGTAAAAATGAAACATTGAAGTTTAGAAGACTTTCAAAAGCACCCAGCAAAAGAAATCTTCATGTTTTCAATTGGAAACTCTAACAACATTAGTCGTGACATTCTTGAAACCATTTTTGACTACCTAACACATTTGTCATAGCTGGACAGCAAGTTTGAACATGACATGCTAAAAGTAACGGAGGTTAATGTATATCATGCTCATCAACAATCACATCAATTCTACTTATATTTGAAATGTCTCAATATCTTTGCCTTTGCTCATTTAGTATTCTTAAAATGAAAGGAAATAATGTAACCAGGGGAATGTTTTTCCTTTTCTCATACAATTTCTAAGCAGAAAATCACAATTGTGGCATTGCACCAAAAACTGACATGCAAACTTTACCATACCACTTGCTTATTCATCAACATATAATTGTAATTAGGAAGCAACAGCTTAGCAACCTTTATGTTCATGATTCTTAAGCTTCACTTGAAAAAAATAATTAGCCTCTGAAGTAAAGTAACATGTGCTGTTACAAATGCTGAAAGTAACGGAGGTTAAAGTAGCTCGTGTTCATACATGCCATATCAACAATTGCATAAAATCTCCCTATATTTGGAAATTCTCAATACCTTTGGCCTCGCACATTTAGCCTTTTCAAAATGAGAGGACAAAACTCACAAACAGCAACATTTTTCTCATGTAAATTCCAAGCAACCAATCACATTGTGATATTGCAACAGAAAATTACATTAAAATTTAAACATACCACTCACTCATTCACGAATACATGATTATAATTTGAAACTGACAGCAGTCTAGCGACTTTTGTGTTCGATATTCTTAAACTTTCTCAGACAAAATAATTGCTGTACTTTATAAAAGTGCAGTAACGGAGGTTAAAAAATGGAACTTTGAATTGAATCCTCATTAATCCTAATAAATCTGGCTGATACATAGTACAGTCAAACCTGTCTTAAGCAGCCACCATTCTTGTAAGAAAACCGGTATTTTAGGAGAGATTTGACCCCAATACAGGTATTATTCAGCACTGCTTGCACTCTGATGGCCAAGCAGTGCTGAATAATACCTGTATTGGGAGGTCAAATCTCTCCTAAAATGCCGGTTTTCTCACCAAAATGGTGGCCGCTCAAGACAGGTTCAACTGTATAAACACCTCAATATTCGCAAGCAATTTGTTTGACAAATCGTCCTTAAATGGCTCATATATACTAATATCCGCCTCATAAAGGCCGTGTTCACAATGATAACGGACAGAAAAACGTGAGCGTACTGTATATTGCATGAAATAAAGGAAACATTGTCTTGAGATAGAATCAGCATTATCGATATTTCCTCTACATCTGGAAGATTGGCCAAAAGCTGGGATCAGACACAAGCATTGATGAACCAGGATGGATAAGTCATGGAATTTCCCAGACTAGTGTGTGAATTCTGACAACTTTGTTGTGTTCATGCATAATACAGATAGAAATCATGCATGTGTACTGATGTGAAGGCATGGATCATTGAACATAACAAATGTGGTCTTCATTACTAGATCAATTTCATATTCAAGGCCTGGAAATTTCTGTGATAAAGTTGTATTCCAAGCTACTGAAGTGACTTGAACTGCAACATTATCACAGAAAATCCCAGGCCCTATGCGTATTATGTAGATTGTTTTATTATCATTGTTATTATGCAAAACCTTTCTACTCTGTTGATGGTGGTTTCAATAAATCATCATACATCTGTGTATGTATGTACAATCACACCTGACCTGTCTTAAGCGGCCACCATTTTTGTAAGAAAACAGGTATCTTAGGAGAGATTTGACCCCAATACAGGTATTATTCAGCACCGCTGCGACTGCCAGGGCCCAGCAGTACTGAATAACCCGTGTATTGGGGTCAAATCTCTCCTGAAATACCTGTTTCTTACAAGAATGGTGGCCGCTGAAGACAGGTTTGACTGTATGTATTCATCTAGCACACTCTCAAGAAACTTATTTTCTTCAGGAAACTTATTTTATTTAGGAACATGACATAACAGTCAAAAGGCACCCTGGCCAGAAAACACTTGAACATCATAATTATCATCATCATCATGAAAAATTGCAGTGCCTCAATAACTAAAGGAATGATCTTCTAAAATAATAGCAAGATTCCTTCATGAAGCATGATTACATGTAATCACTTGAAAGATAACCAAATGAAGTAGTCAAGTGTTTTGTTAGCTATATGCTGGTGTAACCTGGAAGATGACTACATGTATTCACAGTCTCGGGAAACTGATTTTCTTTAAGAAACTTATTTTATTTAGGAACATGACATAACAGTCAAAAGGCGCCCTGGCCAGAAAACACTTGAACATCATGATTATCATCATCATCATAAAAAATTGCAGTGCTTCAATGACTAAAGGAATGTTCTTCCAAAATAATAGCAGGATTCCTTCATGAAGCATGATTATATGTAATCATTTGAAAGATAACCAAATTAAGTAGTCAAGTGATTTGTTAGCTATATGCTGTTGTAACCTGGAAGATGATTACATGTATTCAGTGTTTCTTGTGATTATTTGGTAGGCATGCAGTGACTGGCCTTGAGGCTGCCACTTGCATACATTCCAGAGGATCCCAAGAAATAGTGAATTTCTGATTGTAGATATGTATAAGCTTTATTTCTGCCACAGTGTGAATTTCTGTTCAATGCGGTCTAGGGTTTCCTGCGAAATCTTGTACCCTCGTTTTTGTGCTGGATTTGCAATGGCAAGTAGGATGTTGTCATATGGCACCCACAGGATATCCTTTCTTCTGGGTTTTCTGTAAGTTGTATGGAGACAGCCAGCTCTCTCAAGAAAATCAATCAAGAATTCTGTGCCATCATCATTTGCTTCCATTACACAACCAAGGTACCAGTCTTGAAGGTATACAGCTGTCACCCAGCTACCAACTTCAATCTGAATCACCGGCTCCAGTGGATTGTTGGAGACATCTTCATTTGGAGGACATTCCTGTCTACTGACTGCCATTACTAGGTTGTGCCTAGTCCAGGAACAAGAAGATGTTGATGGTGTGTTGTGACAGTTATCGCAGTAGCATGACAAATCTCTTGATTGTATTGTTGTGCTATCAATAGGTACAACAGCATGAAGTTTCATGGTTCCAATCACACGCTTTAGGCCAGGAGATCGACTTTGGATAATGTCATGTGCTGTGGTAATATCTGGTTCAGTGGAGACATATAGATATTTAACCACAGTTGTCGATGTCTGCTGTGTCCACGCATAAAAGTCTGATGCTGACTGAATCACCACCTTTCCTTGTGCAACTGCATCACCTGCTGACCGTTTCACACTTGCCCCGAGACCATCACAGGGCCCTTTTCCATGCCCACTTTCTAGGTAGTTCCATCGCGCTTTGATTCCGAAGTCCTGCTCATGATGGGCAATGATTTGAAACACAGTACGGTTTCGATACTGGCTTGTAGGACTGTCTGTCAAATAATGCACAGTGTGAAGTTCAGGATACACTCCTTTCAGCTCTGGCATGAGCTTCATCAGAATGGCGTAAACAGATGTTGCAGTGTGGGACAAGTCATCTGATATTGCCACAAAACTCTTATGTTGTATATTCGGGAAGTAGACCACCATTGTATGAAGAGTAACTGCAGCTGGATTCCAGTAAGCTGATTGAATAGCTTCGACTTGGGAACATGTGAAATTTTCAGCGAAATCCATCCAGATCATGACTTCACCATCATGTAGATGCTCTCTGAGCTTTCGCATCTCAGTCCACTGATTGTGTACCCGATTTACATGTGCCCGAAACTGCACAAGTTCATTTCGAAACAACTCTTTGAAGCTTTGACAGGGTACTGTTGTTGAAACAACTTTCCATCTATATTTGTCACCATCATTAATCTTCTTCCATTCACTGTACTGTACAGATTCAGGTTCATTGGTGCCCCACAATTCGACATCATCATCTGCATGTTGCTTCAGGAAAACATCAGGATTTGATGTACATGGAACGCCTTGATTATTTAATGCCCTCAGCTTCAGTGAGAAATTTTGGTGTTTTGAGCAGAGACATGACTTTCTGGATGCAAAGTTTGTGGTGAGTATATGAGATGGCCTCATTTTACTGAACACAGAGCGAGACACTTTTTTATCTGGATTTTCAAGAAGAAATTTCGCATGGAGGTTATGTAAATAGTCATTGAGAATGTATTTCTGTGTTTTTTCACCCTGAACTGTTTTTGTGTCTTTTTTCCCAGGAAGAATAGTGCTGTTATCTTCACGCTGTAGGAAATCAACAACCTTGTCTTTGAATCGCTGTTCAATGGAATCTTTCTTTTTGCGACTTTCTTTCATTTGTCGCACACTCTTGCGGCTTACTTTAAGTACCTGACTCAAAGCACTCTGATGCCGATACTTTTTCACAATATGACCTGCTACAAGAGTGCCTATCTTCTTTTTGTTTGTCCTCACTTTTTCTTTTATCTCCTCCAACAAAGTATTGGCAAATTCAAGTTTTTTTCGAATTCTAGGGACTTTTCGTGGACTGATTCCCTCTTCTGCAAGCTCACTCCTTGTATGCGATCTTGGGGTCTGCTGCCCCGGCACATGAGCTGATGAAGTTTTTTCACTTTTCAGGTGTTTGCGTACCCGTTGTATTTTCTTTCCCAATGCTGCTGTACGCCGGGAAAGGATCACGTTTTGGTTTTTCAGGTCAGATATTATAGATTTTGCATGTATGAGGGCATTACTTGATTTTGTCTTTTTTCTCTTGCGTATAGGTAGAGGAAGTTTGACGATTAATGACACAGAATTTCTTGTAGAGCTACTAGGACCCTGTTCAAGTACTGCCTTCTGTGACTTCTTTTTTCTTCTGTAATGTCTCTTCACACGAGCATTAACACACTTTCTATGCTTTCTCAAATCACTGGGGTCCAGTGCTGCAGCTGGAACATAAGCTGCTCGTTTTCTTTTGCGATCCTTTTCCAAGTATTCATCTCCCTTTGCTCTCATTCGTTCTCTGTATGCCTGCTGGATTTCTGCTCTTGTTTTAGCCATTCTGAAACAAGAAAGGACTTCCTCATCTCAGTTATTATTCATTTATTTATTTATTTATTCATATTTCTACAACCCATCAGCGCCAACTGCAAAAACTTGTTAACTTCCGTTACCAACTGATTAACATCCGTTACCAACTGATTAACATCCGTTACCTGAATACTAGCCAAGTTTACTACTTCCTCTGCATGGCCAGTTGTTTACTTCAAAAGCTACTCCACATGTGTTCAAAAGAAGATGAGATTCACTTCAAAAGTAAACACTGACTCAGACAGAGTGCAAAAATACTTGTTAACTTCCGTTACCAACTCATTAACATCCGTTACCTGAATACTACCCAGGTTTACTACTCCCTCTGCATGGCCAGTTGTTTACTTCAAAAGCTACACCACATGTGTTCAAAAGAGGATGACCTTCACTTCAGAAATATGATGCAGGGCTAAGTTAAATATGTGTTTAGAATCAATCTGTGAGAGGACAAGTAATTATTAACACATTAGAATTTGATGTTATGGAATATTATAGAATTCTTACCTCAGAATTTTGCACAAATGACTGGAATCACCCTCTTGCAGCACCACATCAAAACAGAAATCCCTCCATGATATGCAAATCAGGGATGAAATGGCAAAATATATTGTCACACATCAACAGTTACATACCAGTTACAACAAAACAGGGGCTTCTAAAGGTAACGGATGTTAAAGATCACGGAGGTTAATGTTTCTGCACTTTTACTCCAATAAATCAAATACATGGGGTGACTCAGTTATGAATAAGGGTGATTAATGGAGACAGCCTTGCTGCTCTTTCATTGCATTAACATTTGTGCACAGCAGATTTGATACTGCTTGGGAATCATGGTAACGGAAGTTAATGTGGCTATGTCACTTTTGGGAAATTGTCATCACCCTTGAGCTTTTCTCATTTTCAGACACAATAACCTAAAATAAATGGGTGCAAAGATTGTACAGAAGATCCTCTCCTGTTGACAACTTGCTTGATATTTCAGTGAGTGCATTATAACATAGCTCTATAGGTGTGTGAAGATTGGTAACGGATGTTAATGATACTTTGAGGACATTACAAATAAGGCTCCTGTTTGAGACAGTGAGCAGACTCTTGACAAATTATACTTATATGTGTTTGGCTATGTTCTTAGTATGAATAAAATATAGAAAGAACTGATTCATATGCTACAGCTTCTTTATTGTCAAAGAAATTATGAACATACCTTGAAAAAGGACACAACAAATTGACACTTTTGGCCCACTTCTGGTTGACCTGAACAGTAGAAAAGTGTACTCAAGGGCAAGCAGCCATTTGGATTTCATAAAACAACATGGATGGAATAATTCCTGCACATGAGTATCAAATAATTTCATGGTCCCTGTAAATGAATCCCAAAGGACACCGTTTTTATGCAATTGGTACCTTTTCCCAGGAATGACTGTGTAACACAATAATGGTGAAATGTTATGGAAGATGACTGGACCACTGTGAAACTGGAAAGATACATGGATAATGCTGTTGCCCATGTACCATCATCAATGAGTGCATACGGACATAGAATCCTATATCATTGTACTAACAGTACGGACATTCGCACACATGGAGTATTCAGGTAAAATTTCTGTGTGCACAACTGGTGTGAGGGGTCAGAATTTCCATCTTCTTCAAGTAATCAGCTGATAATATTGTTGCCCTACTGCAAAGTTTACTGACCACACAGCTCATCAATAAAACAACTTCTCACATACATGTATATTGGGTGCATATCCAGTCCATCACATTTGGTGTGTGACCAGTTGATACCGTGCAAAAATATGGGTGGACTAATGATCCAAATTAAGAAGCTGATATGACTGTATCACACTAGACCAAATATTCAATCCACTATCTAGTCGGGGTGATCAAAATTGTTATATATATATCGCTTGACAATTATCATGAATGGTGTGACCAAAGCACTTGATGAACTGAAAATAGTTAGTCAACTGTCGACATAAAGTGACTGATGAAAAGTACCACTGGACAAATCAATGTCAACCTAAAGCCATTTCACTGAACACACTAAGTTTCTTCCAGTGTCTATGTGAAGCTGTCGGCTAGAAATAACCCTACAACAGTTGAAGTACCATAGAATGTTTGGCATACAGTAAACTTCAGCTAAGCTGATTATACTGTTCGAAAGAAAATCTACATGCTTGGCATACTGTTGAACTTGTATGATCATTGAAGTGCACTGTTGCATCTACATTTAGAGCTTATTTTGTCATCCAAATTATTATTCTGATATGATTTGGATCAGCAAATATCTATTGCGCATGCCTAGCCTCATTATCAACCTGAGAGGGTCACCTGGAAATGATATTGCATGATAACTGAAACTCATTGCATACCATAGACTGTGAGTTTCCAACTTATTCTGTTAAAAAAACACTAGATAAACTCCTATCTCAGTCAACCTAAATTGACCAGCTGATGACATTGTTGCCATAGCACATTAATTGCTGAGCCCACTGCCATTCAATCTAACCACCAACACCGTCATCATTTTCCTGAATAGCATGGAAAATATGAACTTACATGCTGAACTTCACCGTTTCCATCAATAGCAACATTGCCAGATGTATCATGTGTACTGTTCTCTTCAGTATCCTTAGAGGGACAGAAAGCAAACACGTCATTAGGTACTACCTAATCACATTGATACCTCACCATACTGTTAATACGTAACTGTTGGTCTATCCCGAACCTGTGAAGGGAATGGTATTCTTGCATACAAGTGAAAAATGCTTGATCTATTGTCAACATCAAGAGATCAGATGACACTGCCATTGTAGTCATATGCTAGATGATTTGGCTAACTGTTGACATCAGACAATGATACAATTAGACATATTCTGAGAAGACTTGGTCTGTTGTCGATCAGCAGGAATCTGCTGATAATATTGCACCACTGTCAGACAAATTCATGATAATATTGAACATACTCAACCTCACAGTTATCTTCCAGTTAGCAACCAATACTATCACATAACTACAGATGGTACAGCTCTAAAGTATTCAATTCAGAAAGATGTTGACATAGTAGTGGAAATGCTTGATCCCATGATTATTCAAAATTTTGGCTGCAACCTAATTTCCCATTACAACCAGATCGTCCATCACTGTAAACCTGGAAAAATTCTCACTCATTCTATTGACTTGTGACTGTCTTCAAGAGAATCATACAAGCATTGATGGTTATTCTGGTCATCATCCTCTTCAGTGACCTTAGGAAAGACAGTAAACAAACATAATTGCTTATACGTCCATATTACACATGGTGGTGCCTCATCATGCTGGTATCATGTAACTGTTGACCTAGACTGAACAAGATGATCAACCTATACCTAGATGACACAGGTTTCCAAGCAATATATCACCAACCATTTGTAGGATTGCTTCGATACTGGAACCGCATACTTATACTAATCACTCTCTGACTGCACTAGCAAAGTTCCAAAGTTCAGTAAAATTATGTCTATTCAGAGGGTTCTGATCCGTCTAGAGCTTTCTGAATGATATCTTGACAACCAGCTTCTGATCACTTCCATCTCGAAACTCAAATTATGAGTGAATCACGGACAACATCTCATCTACCAGTCATTGGATTGCGTCCATATTAGAACTGTGAACTCATAATGATAACCCACAGATCTAATATGTGGGGCATCAGGGTCTGGTGACTTGTGCCTGGGTGGGATCTAGTGCTGTCAGCAGCTATCCATTGCTTTGATATGAGAATATTCTGTTCGTTATTGATGAAGATGTTCACTTTTACCTCAAAAATCTTCAAAAAATTATGCTTTGAATGATGACTTGATCTGACTCAACAATGAACATTTTTCAGTTCTTTCCTGGTTTTGTTGAATCACAGGAATATGTACAGTAGTTCACATAGAGGGTGTAAACAATAAAATTATTATATGTAATTCTTGCTGAAGATTTTTCCATAAAGATTCATCCCTCATATTTTGGAATATTATATATGAATATACTTGAATTTCACTTACATACCTGCACATTATCAATATGTACAGAGAAGCTATGATCCCCTTTGCACGATCATTGTATGGTCCTGATATGGCTATTCTATGCATCCACAGTTTATGGAATTGTGCAGGTAATTGAAAGATTGAGTTCTAAACTTAAGGTCATTGCTTCATTCAAGCAGAGACACATTAAGGTTTCAGCATGATCCTAATCGTCAAAGAACCATGAGCAGTTTTGGCTGCACCTGGCATAGCGAGTCCGATGGCTGCCATTTCTTGGACAGAGGTGAGATGGTGGGTTGCAGGGATCATGTCTAACTACCAGGTGATATACGTGCCTAGCTCAAACAAATGAACAAGGTTGATTGAGATAGCCTGATACCCTGAGGACAGGTAATATTATTGAGAAACTATTCAAACAATGAGAGGCAGCCATACGGGCAAAACACGTTAAAATGTGACCATGCACAAATCCTTTTGGCATATTCATTCAAATTCCACACTTCAATTACTTACCTATATATTCATTGACTATATCCACCCTGAACCCTGGTGGATCCTCATCTCAATCTATATCAGCCAGTGCGTTGTTCACTTCGGAACATTCAGTGTTCTGCTGTCTTCTGCGTGTGATCATCTGCAAGCAAAAGTTTATTCAGTGTACTGCATCAGAAGAGGATGAAGACATGTGATGGAATATTCACAATGACTTTTCTGATCTCAGTTGAACCAAAATGAATATATGAAAATATATGCATACATGAAATTTGATGCTGTATGAACATTGCTGATGCAGTACATGATTATGGTTGGTGGCGGGGACACGGTTGGGTTTGAGTTGGGGATGTGATTGAAATATGGGTCATGGTTAGGGGATGGGGTCATGGTTTAATTGGGTGATGGTCTGATGTGGTGGTCTTGAGATATGGTTGCGATAATGGTTGAGGTTGGATTATGGCTGGGGTAGTGTTATTGTCATGGCTGAAATTCTGGTTTGGGGTTATTAGGTGGTTCAGGGTTATGCTTGAGGTTTGCGTCATGATTTCAGTTAGGTTGGGGTTACATTTTGGGTTGTGCTAGGGTTAGGTCAAAGTCATGGTCAGAGTTGTGATCCGATTTGAAGTTGTGTTAAGGTGATGGTTAGGGTTGAGGGCTGGGTGTAATTGAGTTTGGGGTTCGTTTGTAACTCATTATTTAGGCTGGGAATGTCATACAAATTCATATATCTCCATGACAGTCCAGAACATATATACACAAAGTATATGCACAAGAAGTCACTTGATTATATCACCCAACTACTATATACAGGAATGGTACAACACATACAAATTGATATGTTTACTAGATCATAATTAGTACATAGATGTAATAACAGTACAAATGTTAATGTATTCAATATGCAACCTCAGTTATGTGAGACAGGGGAACTGGAGACCCAACATTAGCTAGGTCAGCTAGGATATTTTAACCAGCTAGAACATTTTATCAAATCAAAATTCCTTCTCGAGTGCTGTCTTTAAGGCTTTGGTTGATGCTGCCTGTCTCACATGAAAGGGCAATCTGTTAAACAGACGTGGTCCTCTGATACATATGCTTCCTTCAGAGCATTTTAACCTACTGTACGGCACTTGTTGTTGTTGGTTACTACTGGCCCTGGTACAGCGTGAACTCGAATCTTTCATGTATTGAAAATAATTGCGTATTTTGGGTGATAGTTCATCATGAAGGGCTTTACATACGAAGGTACAGTCATGATTATTTCTTCTCGTTGATCAGAGAGGCAGACCAGATTTGACATGAAAATCTCCTACATTGGATCTCAGTAGAGCACGCCAAATGATCCTGAGAGCTCTATTTTGTCGGACTTGTATAGGAATATGCATTTTGCGATGATATGCGATCGTGAACAATGCCTAAATAGTCAAAATGTGGAACTGTGACACTCTTGTAAAGGGGCAAAGCAGACTCTTGCAGATTCTGTTCGGCATTGATAATTGGCATACTGTTTTGATGCATATATACTCGAACACGGGTCTATTCTATACCAAGATATTTCATACAGTCTATTTTCTCAATAGTTTCCCCTTCCACAGTCAAATTCAAATTTTCATGATGATGAAGTAATTGTCTGCTATCAAAAAACATAAATTTAGTTTTTTTGTATTCAATGTTAGACAGTTTGGCTTCATCCAGGAAGCAACTCGATCCATTTCCTTCTAGAGACTAACCTGTAGCTCCAGGTCTGATTTCCCAGAGAGCATAATCGCTGTATCATCAGCATATAAGAGGGCCAATGCAGATTCCAAACAAAGATGTGAATCATTTATAAAAATTATAAACAGGAGTGGTTCATGGATCAAGCCCTGTGGTACATCGTTAGTGACATTACCTGAAGATGACAAACAGTTTATAAAGGGGGGTCGGGGGACTAGCCATCATGATTGTCATCCACAGGGATTGTGATTTACTATAATAAATCGACAATTCGGTTTCTGTAACAATTTAAATCATGATTCGGAATGATTTGTTCATAGATACAGTCATGTGTTGCTGAAATATTTGTGATGGAAATGTGAAGGGTCAGATTTGATCATCATGAATCAATATTAAAGGCAATTGCAGTTGATAAGAAGATGCCTTTCCAAAATGAAACTGTGTATGTGGCTACTCACACAATTTTCAACTCACCAAATATGGGTTCAAAACAGAAACTCTTACTGCTGTCCGTGCCATTCTCATTATTGTGAGAGACATAGCAACCCGTTTTGAGGCCAACATTTCTGTTGACAAATCTTGCTCTTGAGTTAAGCTATCTACCCAGTGAATCC
>JAUOBU010592053.1:0-10531 GCA_032360585.1 Nereis procera | reverse complement strand
TTTCAAACACACAACTCACACACACACACACACACACACCCCAGAAACACACACACACACACACACACACACACACACACACACACACACACATACACGAACACAAATTCTGGACATGATGTATGACTATGTACGCAAGCCTTCTGGATGTCCATTTTCGCTTCCTCGCCCTGTATCTGCGTACCTAGTGCATTTCTCACGTGGGGCCCTATCTTGTCAGAATATCAGTAGCCATACCAGTTCCATCTCTATATCGCACCTATATCTTCACACATCATGTCCAATGTGGTTCTCAGCCTTACAAGTCAATAAGAAAAATCGTGGTACATTGTGTATGTATAACAACAAAATAGGTCGAAGTCATGGGCGAGCAATGAACTGGGGGCCATAAAACATGATGGCCGCATCAGAGCAAGTCCAGCAGCTGAATCGGCTATGTGTAAATGCCAGATAATCCACATTTCTAATCACCCCGCTCTCTGTATGTTTCTAGTGGACTGCTCTCAAGTGGGTTTCAGTGACATCGACTGCAACGTCCACTGCAATGGTACAAGTGTTCCATCCGAGGTGGTGAAGATCGGTGGAGATCGTAGCCGGGTCAAGTTCGTCACCCGAGAAGCAGGGGTCTACCACGTCAATGTCTACATTGGTGGTCCGCAGCAGATACCAGGTAGGCATACAGATGGATTGGTACTCCTCTTAGGAGGAGAAATAAATTGCTCATCAAAATTGATATTCCTCCCAGGCATATCAGATATATGTGATAATTGGTACTCCTCCAATGCATCCCAGATGCATGACCAAAGACCCAGCAAACACACGACGTCGCCTGGACGTCCGCACGACGTCGCCAAAACGTGGCGACGTCGTGGGGACGTCCTGGCGACATCGTGTGTTCGCTGGGTAGGTACTCATCTCATGCATAGCAGATGCATAACAAAATTGGTACTCCTCCCAGGCATATCGGATGTATATCATATTTGGTATTCCTCCCAAGCATATCAGATACGTATCATATTTGTTACTCCTCCCAGGCAGTTTCAGATACGTGTCATAATTGGTACTCCTCCCAAGCATATCAAATACGTATCATATTTGTAACTCGTCCCAGGCACATCAGATACGTATCATAATTGTTACTCCGACCAGGCATATCAGATACATATCTTAATTGGTACTCTTATGCACAGAGGATGTATATCATAATTGATACTCCAATCAAGCATAACAGAGAAATATCATAATTGGTGCTACTACTAGGCATAGAAGATTTATATAATAACTTGTACTTCTCTTAGCATACCTGGATATGTGAACTTCACAATATGTATTTCTCACTGTCATTCATTGAAGACTACTGAAGAGCGGGGGGGGGGGGCAGGAGCTTGCTCTGGAGCTATATTGTAAATATCTGCAGCTTTACCCTTCCGGAACGTGCTAATGGCCTTTTCGATTGTTTATGTGTCAATATCTGGGAGCGGGTCCTGGTTTCTGGCAAGGATGTGCATGTATCTTGTCAGCCGATCTTGGGTGGGATCAATATGGTCTTCATCACTCAGTTCCTGGAAGTACTCTCCCCATGCCGTTCTAATGCCTGAGTCTTCGGTGAGAATTTGACCTTCTACCAGGATGGCGTTACTGGTTCCTGTTGATTCCCTCTGCTTCTGTATCAGCTTGAAGAATAACTTTTGGTCATTCTCACCCGCATGGTCTAGGTCATAACGGAGCTTCCTCCTTTCGTCGGCTCTGGCTCTCCTTTGCACCCGTCTCACCTCCCTTTTGTGGACTTTACGATCCTGCCAGGTGGGGTTCCCATGACCAGGTCTACCTGCCTGTTTCCACCTGAGGTGGGCCAATTTGGATGACTTCACAGCCGCGGCTAAAGTTGGGTCCCATCTCTTGTGTCTCTTCCCGGCATTCGCCTTCTTGATGGTGTACGGTGTAGAGGCAATGGTGGCTGCCGTCATTGCTGCCTGGATAGTCTCCAGGGCCGGACCCGCCTTAAGCTTTTTAACGGGGAGGGAGTCGAGTAGCTCTTCTATCTCCCTAGCGAAGCACCTGTGATCCATGTCGTCCCAATGGTAGTGGAAGCGCCTGGTAAGGTTGCTCGGGGGTCTATTCCTCTTGTTCAGCTTAGAGGGAAGGGTGACACTTGTCCAGATTGGAATGTGATATGATGAATTGATCGCATTCTGGATGTCGTCATGTGGTAGATATGACAGCGGAGACCATTTGTTACGTGCGTGGACCTCTTTGATCAGTGCGTGGTCCAGATGAGACCAGTGCCCAAGGTCGGGGTTCACATATGTGTGACAATCCTTGATCTCCACACCCAAGTCATGCAACCCGTGATGGCTTATTAGGTTCAGAACTGCCCTTTCCTTTGCGTGGGATCGGTGGAAGTGATCCTCGTTTAGATCGCCTATGATTAGTACGTCGTGGGTGAGCGAGTATGTTTCCAGAAGTACAGCTAGTTTATCTAGATCCTCCAGGAATTGGTGAGTGGCCTCCGCACTGTTACCTGAGCGAAAGTAGCAATTAATGATGCAGATGGGGGACTCCGGGAATTCAAACAGAGTGATTAGCATGCGCGGATTGCTCTGTTTTCCATGCTGCGCATATGGGTTGATTGAATCCTTCCACAGTGTGGCCGTCCCCCCATATCCGTGGGATCGGCGAGTGTGGCTCAGCTCAAATTCCTCGTCCACACAACCTATGTTCATAAACCAGCCTGGAAAAAGGCGTTCCAAATCCTGCTTCTCAAAGTCATATAAGCAATGTTCTTGTAAGCATATGATTTCATGCGAGCAGAGGGTGTCTAGCAGGAAGGCTGCATTATATGGGGCTCCCTGGATGTTGAAAGAAGCAATGCTGACACTCTTGCCATTTGTCGTACCCCTATCTCTATCTTCTTCCTCTGAGACTAGTCAGCTGTGGTGACGCTGTCTCCGTCCGTCCTTAGTGACTGGTCTATCCCGGGAGATCTTGTATGCTCCGTGACACTCAGCTGGACGTGAACTGTTGTTTCTAATCGCATCACTGGTGGTGTCTCCAGCCTGACCTGTGCTGCCTGCTGGGTGTGTCTGTCTCGCCCATGTATAGAGTTTCTCCTTCGTCTCCCGATGAGGGTTGTACACCTGACTGCCCGGAGTGCCTTCGCTGTCCTCAAGGATGTCTTCGTCCAGCTCCAGCGGCTGTGACCCCCCTTGGGCATTTCCGTCTGGACTGGGCCTGCCCTGGGGGTTGCTCGAGTACTGTTCATCAAGTCGTGACTTGAACTGTCTATGAACCTCCGTCGCTGTCGTTGGTGCGCTTCCCTGTGCCGTTGTGGTGCGGGTAGCTGCTTCGTGGCTATCACTTGTATCCCTTCGGGGTTTTCTGTGGCTCTTACGGGCGGCTGTACCTTCGTGGACTGTTTGGCACATGGACTCCCCTTTTGTCAGCTCTTCGGTGTATGGCTTCCTCCTCTCCTTCCCGATTCTGCTGGGGCCTGGCTCCCTGTCATTCATTGAGGCCGCAACATGAGATTGTATGGCATGTTTCAGGCGATCCAGTCGGGAGTCCCCTGTCCTCTCTTGGCCTCCATCGGTATGTTGCACCTCTCTGGCTACGTCCCTGGCTTGAGGTTCGGGCCCCTGTTGATGCTGTTGACCTGTTGACGGTGGCCCTCTGAGCTCCTTCCATTGTCCCGGGTCGGCAGGCGCCGGGTGCTTCCCGTGCTGGGCCCGACCTCGGCCTTGCCCCTCCTTTTGGCCCATGTCTGACCTCACACGAGGCTTGGTTGCATGTATCTGGGCCCTCTTTCTTGCTCGGTTACTGGGCTGTATGTCGTGCCTAGCATCCCTTCCTGTCTGTGCCCTGGAATCTCCGGCTCGGTGTCCCTTGCCTTTGTTCCCCCGGGAGGGCGGCCGCCAGGTTTCATCTGTCTGTGACGGGGAGTCTCTGTCCTCGTGCATCTTGTCAGTTCTCCCAGGTGAGGCTCTGCTTGGCTGTGGATGTTGCCTCAGGTCATCGTTCGCCTGAGCCTTGTAGTCCCTGGGTTGCTGTCTCCCTTCGTCTTCAGCCTGTGTCCTGTGGGCCCTGGGTTGGAGTCTTTGGCCAGTGTCTGGAGCTAGTCTCATGTGTGGCGCTAGCGTCCGTGCCTGTGAGTGGCTGGGTGGGGGGCTGTTGTCCCGTTCTTCGTCCGAGCGAACCTGGAGGTCATGCCGATCGGGCCAGTTCCTGTCAGCTCCTTGTGTAGGCCTGTCATGTCGATCAACTTTTCCACTTGGTTTGTCCCTGGGAAGTCCGTGTAGAGCATCTTCCGTTGGTTGGGGGTGAGCGTTTCGGGGTCTTTCCTCAGACTGGGCTATTTTGTGGTGAGGCTGTGACAGGCAGTCTGCTGCACATCGACTAGGGTGTGCCGGGAGCCGATATAGTAGGCACTCGCTCAGCTTCTGCTCAATCCAGTGCAGCCTTGAGTTGAGTCTATTTTCCATATCTCTCGATCTCAGCTCGTCCCGTAGTGCAGCTACTTCGTCTCTCACCTGTGGTTCTGCGCTCTGGTAGGGCCTCTCAGACTTGGGCAGGGAAGGGCCGGAATACGACCCTTTGGTGGAGTCAATGATCTGTTGGAGAATGTGATTGGTGTCCTCCAGTTCTTTAATTCTGGCCTCCAGGCCGCTGATGCAAGCCTTCGACGTATCCACCTGTGCCTGGCGTTTATCGAGCTCCAGAGACCTCTGGTTGAGTGCCTTTTCCAGCGAGCTGACCTTCTTCTCTTTAGCCTGAATCTGGCCCTCCAGGCTTGTTAGCCTTTCTCGTTCAATGTTTATGAGATGTTGTTGCTGGCTAACCTTATCGCACTGGGGGCATGTCCTGGGTTCTCCTGGAGATTGCGGACGAGCGCCTGGCGGGTTGTTATGGTCAGGTTCTACGTTCATTCGCGCTGGGGAGCTACCTCTGCCTCTAGGGGTTACCTGCACATTGTGTGCGTCGTGCGTAACCAGCGGCCTCCGAGCTCCTGCCATCTCCTCTGTGAGTCGGTAGAGGTCTTCCATTAGTGAGTGACTAAGGAGATTACTGGGATCGTGCCTCATTGCGTCCACAGTGGCCAGAAGTTGTGGCAGCAGTGTCCGGCAGAAGCAGTGGCAGCTAGCGTTGGACATTATCAGGACGGCCTGCGCTGGGAGCCATTGTATGTTGAAACCGTCCTGCTTGGTCTGACCGACGGCTGAGTATGTGGATTCCAGCACTTCCATCTTGGCATTGCGCCTTAGCCTAATCTCACTTGGGGGTCCGTATTGGGTGACGAAAACCGCGTGGGTAGCAGCCCGCATCAGTCTGAATAGGTCCGGCCGACAGTATATCAGCATTCCGGCCTCGTTACATCTGGTTATCTCATAGGGGGAAGCCTTTCTGAGCCCCTTGAGCTTATCTGCCAGGGTCTTAGATTTGAAGCTCTGCTTGACGTCTTTCACCAGGATGAATCCTGTAACCAGGGCCTCAACGTTTGCATTCCGCATCGCCAGGATCTGGGTACAGATGTCTACCCCTCGGGTAAGGTCCTGTGGGTGTAATGTGCCCTGGTGATCCTGGTGTTCCTCTGCGTCGGCGGGCTGCCCGCCCCTTGTTCTTCTAGTGTGATTATCGGCAGAGAGTTCTTGCGCCCTGTGACCCGGATTCGGGGTGCCAGTGTATGGGACCAACTGATGTCTTCCTCTGATCGTCTCCTCCCATCGACCTGATGGTAGGGCACTGTGCTGTCGGGAGTGCCCATTTCCATCAGCCTGCCTGCGATGATCCTGCTGGCTCGGAGCCCCTGTGTATGCATGCCCTCCTGTTGTCATGGGGGACCTGGTGGTGAGATCAGCGGGGAATAGTCCCTGCCGCCTGTAGCCGCCCTTCGGGGTATCTGTGTATGGTACCACCTGTTTCCTTCCTCCCGTCGACATTCCCCCTTGCCCTGGAGACCGAATGTCGTGCTGCCTTAGCTGCTCTGACCTGATGATCTGCCCTGTTCTGGCAACTTGCCGGGGGGGCTTGTCTTCTGTCGGGTGTCTGCGGTGTGGGGGCAGGTATGCCGTTTGTGCCTCTTCGTGATCTTGCCCGAAGGTCTCGTATTCAGTCGGTGGTGCATTACCTCTGGCTGCGCCTGTGAAAGATTCGTGGACCTCAGGACTATTATGGCCTTTCGGGTGAGTGACTGTGGTGTGGCAATCTTTGTCCGGGCTAGATCTGCCTTGCTTTACCCTGCTGACGGGTAGACGGGCTGTGTACATAGTCCCCTTTATGCCGTGGTGTCCACTTGGTGAGTCGCCTCGCCGCTGGCCCCCTGGGCTTGGTAATTCTTGTTGGTGGAGTGGCATTCCGGCGTGCTGCCCGTTGCCATCCATCTGTTCTCTCGGCCGCTGAGCCTCGTTGTCAGGGGCATCTCGTCGGGCTGTGACCCCGGGGTATTGTAGGCTGCATGTAACGACTGGCTGCTCGGTTGGCCGATGGACACCGTTGCGTGGGCTTACTTGTTGGCTAGTTGTACTCGCCATATCACGCCGGCTGTAGGAACTCGGCTCATCCAGTGGCTCTTCTGCCCAATAGGCTCCGGTATTTGAGGCTTCGTGGTGCTGAGCCGCGCATCCACTATCTCGCCGGCTCTGGGTCCCGTGTTGGTGATCCGAGTGCCCTGGCTGGTGCCAGCTTTGGCACTGTTCCACTTCTTCAGTCCTCTGCGGTTCATCTGCGTCCGTCTGGCCTAACTGGTTAGGCGCATCTTCCAGGTATCGCGGGCTGCGTGGCCCGCATGGGTGCTCAATCATCAGCAGGTCTTCCGTGATGCCTCCACTATTGGGGTACGGCGTCTGCGTCTCAATCATCAGCAGGTCTTCCGTAATGCCTCCACTGTTGGGGTACGGCGCCTGCGTCAGGATAGTCGAGGTTGGGGCTGTTTGAGAGGGAGGGGAGCTGCCATATTCTTGCGCCAATATAGGCGTGCCTGTTACTACTTGATCTGAAGGAGGACATAGGTCTACATTTTGAACTAAGCTTTTAGTTGTTATAGCTACACAACCCTGCCGGGTCCTTGAGCTTGCAAGCGGTGCCTCTTTAATGCCTGTTCTGTTGTTGGTATCATTTCTCACTTTGTTTGTCTGCATGTGAGATAATTCCTCCGAGATCTGTAAGAGGTGTGATCTTAGGTGTTGATTAAGCTTCACCGAGGATACCCTGCTGCTATCCTTGACTAGCGCACATATATTAGGCCAGTCTGTATCGACGAAGTGTGCCACCCCTCTACCATTGGCCAGAATGGAGCATTTGGTGTGGTAGAGGTTCACTGTGTAGGCAGAGCTGCCGCTGCCTTTGTGTGAGACTCTATATGTGGCCTGTACTACTAGATCTGACCCTTTCTCCTTAAGAACAGTAATCTCATTATCATACTGGTGGCTCTTGTGGAACACAAAGTATATATGAGAGGCAGAACGGACAAGCTCGTACAGGCCTGCCTGACATTGGATGGTATAATTATTGCCCCCTCCATCTGCTCTTGCGACGGTGAAAGGCAGATCTCTGTCTGTTGCCCCTAGCTTCTTAAGGACAGCTTTCCTTTTGTCAAGTTGGTAGTTCACTGCTTTGTACCTAACCTCGGGATTGGTGTATATGTCCTCCACCTCGCCCTGGATTTCTTTGTCAGACGTCAGGACCTTTGTGAGGGCTTGGGTGGCTTGTCTCTGGGACTGCCTGTTCTCGCGCCCTTGGCGCCGGGGCGGCTCCAGGGCCAGCGTGCCTCCCTGAGGAGTCTCCGCAACCTTTTCTTTAGTGTCTATCATTTGAAAGTTTGTGAGAGCTCTTTGTCCCCTAACTGGTCCCCTATCTAGTATCCCCGCCACGATGAGCCACCGGGATCGATAAACGCGGGCCCGGCGTGTTCTAGGTACATACACAAATAACTTGTAAAAGGGAAGGAATCTCTGGGTGTAAAAGCTTGTAAATAACAGTGAGCCCAATGTAAGCCCCAACGGGCGCTGTCGGGCGTAAATAGTACTTGCTGTCAATGACCCAGCAGCATGTGTAGCCCTGGGCACTTCATGTAAACACTGGGTGAAACGCCGGATAAAACACTAAGCGAATAAAAGGTAAAAGATTAAAGGTTAAGAGTTCATAAAAAGCTCATAAAGTTCGTTCTGCCGTGGCCCTATGGCACCTGCTAGCTACGGCGGGCGCTTTTACGCAACCACTGGGTAAAGCAATGGGCAATATGGCACAGTAAAAGGTTACTTAGATCACAGGAATTGCCGTGCACTGTCCTCTCCGAAGGGTGTCTCTAGTTGTAGGGACCAGCCAGCCACGTTTCTACATTTAGCATAGGCACTGGCTAATACCCCTGAGCAGAGAGGCTTGTGAAGTTCGTATAGCTCCCTGGCCAGTGTTCCTCTAAGCGCCTGTGAGGGGTGTTTATAACTTACATCGCTTGCACATGTACCCTTGCAGGAGGGGAAAGCTCTTGTTGGCAGTGGCCCTACAGTGCTTGTGACTACACTGGGCGCTTTGCGTGATCTTGGCCGAACACAGAACAGCTAAGGGATTATGTAGCTCAGAGAAGATCTTTGGGCGGAGGCCCTGTCAGTGCTTAAGGGCTTCCCTGGGCACTTTGCGTAAGCGCTGGGTGAAGTATTGAGTACAACACTGGGGGGTATAAAGTTCATAGAGTTCGTAAAACGCTGAACAACTGCAATCACTGGGTAAAACTCTGGGCACTATAGGATTAAACAGTCCGTAAGAAAGAAAGCTTGCAACTCCGGGTCATAGGGGGATATAACGTTCGTAGGGAAGTTTGCTGGTAACAGCACACAACTGACGCTTGCACTTGTGAAGACACTTAGCAAGTTAGGAATGAGGTTCATATAATCGTTGACTTCACTAGGCACTTTTCGTAACATATAGTACATCACTGGGTAGAAACGCTGAGCAGTAAGGGATTGTAAAAATCATAAATAGATTGGAGACTGCAACATTCCCCACTCAGCATGTACTTGCACTTGTGAAGGGTGAACAAGTCCTCATTTGACAAAAACCTCAAGTCCTCAAAGTTCCCCAGTACCCGTCAGTCGGGGCCGACAAGAGGCAGCCTGTGGGTAACCCTCCTACTAGGTGGCTGGGTTTGCTGTGGGTTTTGCAGGCTGCTGCATGGGAGTATCTGCCAGGGGCACTTCAGCACCAGGCTGGGGCCATGTGGTGAACCAGCAACAAGATGGCCGCCATGGCTGGAGGGCACCTCCTCTCAGGAGAAATGTCAAATAGATAAAAAATATCACATGTGTGGTGCTCCTCCGCTCTTGTGCTGCTTCCCTGGCGTCTGCTGTCCGTTCCTGCGAAGTAGGTACACTCTAGGAGAGGAATACTTCAACCATGTGCCGGGTTTTGTCGAAAACTTTGAGCTCCGCTAACGTGCTTCCGCTCCTGATCCGGGCGTCCGACCCTTCAGTGCTATCAGAAGTGCCAGTATAGTAAAAGGAACTGATATTGTCGGGAACGATCCACTACAGTAATAGATAAAGATGGAGGTCTTATTCTGCACCTGTATGATGGAAAGGATCTCTACTGTGACGCAGTTTTGGGTGATAATGCTAAATATAAACACATTAGAAATTGATTTAGTGTAGGATAACCTACTAATCTAGCCTGATTCCCAATACACTCGGTTGGTGGCGTGGTTGACGCCCGTACGGAACCTCCCCGACTTCCTGTGACGTAGGCGGGAGACCCCTTGGTTCTTGCTGTCGTTGTGGGTTCCGTGACTCGGTTTACAGCTGGCGCTCACTTATCATATCGACTGTACAGCAGTGGACAGTTGACTGGGTTATGTGTCACTACCTACTAAGATATATGATATATAATTTGTTTGTGACTGCATGCATATGACCACGTGTTAACTGGTCATCCCAACAGATAGCGCGAATACCTGATTGATACCACACTTTCACATCACCCAATCACCAGCTGATACCGTAACGGGTGCTGCTGATCACCTAACCAGAACCAGATCACACGCTATAGTGCTGAATTGGTCGTTATCCTCCAGGGTACGGGTACAAGGTACCCTGGGGTACCCGGTACACAGTACCCTGATACAACACCTTGGATGCGCGGACAGCCGGGTACTTTATGCATGCGCAATTGTTACCATGAGTAGGTGAAAACAAACAGCTGTCAACTCGTTCTTTCACCTACGGCAAGTGGCAATGACGTCACGCCGCGCATCCTAATAAGGTACCCTGGCGAGGGTACATAGTGCCCTGTTAAGATGCGCGGTGTGACGTCATCACCGCTCGCCGTAGGTGAAGGAACAATGAGTTGACTGCTGTGTGTTTTCACCTACAGTCGTAACGATTGCGCACGCATAAAGTGCACGGCTGTCCGTGCATTCTAGTATGTCAAATCTTGTAGCAATTGACCAAAATATTGATTATCCCAAACACAAATCCACATAACTGTCACTTACATGTTACAATATACTGGACATTTTTTCAGATAAATGTAGTCAAACCATATGAATAAT
>JAUOBU010588720.1:0-10537 GCA_032360585.1 Nereis procera | reverse complement strand
TCTGTCTGTCTGTCTGTCTGTCTGTCTGTCTGTCTGTCTGTCTGTCTGTCTGTCTGTCTGTCTGTCTGTCTATCTGTATGTCTGTCTGTCTGTCTGTCTGTCTGTCTGTCTGTCTGGCTGTCTGGCTGTCTGTCTGTCTGGCTGTTTGGAATTTTCAATCTTACATATCAAAAACTTTGGATGCAACGACAAAGATTGCAAAATCAGTCATTCGTTGTCCATTTCTATGCTTGGAACGAGCTGTGCTTTCGATGTCACTTACCATAAGATACATGTACATCAATCAGCCCCTTTGAATTGTTTGTATTTCAGCGCCCTCCATACAACCGGAGGTGGGACATACATGCACATACATTGTTGTACTGCCGCGTGACAATGCATGTCGTCATAACATTCTCAGTCGGTCATCACATTCTAGACAAGTAGTTTAACCGTTTTACTAAGATAGTCCCAATATCACCCTTGGATATTGTGCCATTCAAGTTCAGGAACAAGGCTTCTGGTGATCCGATTTGGATGAGACGACGAGCAGACTAATGTGGGGAATAAGATCTGGCCGTGTAGCTATTTCATCAATTCACAGCTCAGTAACGTGAGCTTGAAATTGATGAAATAGCAACATGGATGGAAATTGATGAAGTAGTAAAAGGGTTAACGGCGGATTTAGGTGACAGATAAGTGTTGAGATGTCACTGTGTGGGTTCGTGTAGCACTCACCCAGGGCTGACCACCACACCTGCCTCTCGTGCAGGCTCTGGTGGCCACCATTAATAATTGATTACCAACCTCCGCAGCCTGGGCTTACTGAAATGGACTTTTATTGCATGAAAGTGGATCTTCTCCAATGTGGCTATTTCTGTCTGCAAGGGTGGTCATTCGATCATCTATCTTTCCGTCTGTCCATCCATCCATCCGTCCGCCTGTTCGATGTTGGCCACGGAATATCGCCTGCAAATTTAACATCGCAGAATATAGATGAATTATGTGAGCTATGATGATTTACCGTTGTTGTGATCACCTTTCTTCCATGGGCCCATCGCATGATACACTTCTTCGACCATGCTACAACAGCTTATTGATAAGGAAATTCACCCCACGAGAACAATTGTGATCTTTTCAGGTGAACGGTGAATGATGGCAAAATAGAAGTCAAATGGGAATTTGTATCTGCCTACCTAATTCTGATTGCTGTGAATGAGCCTGTTCTAATAAGGATTATGATTGAGTAGATCGTAAACTTTGTAGGTGAATAAAAAGTTGCCCAAGGCGTATATCGAAGTGACATAGTTAAAAACATTCTTCATAACAGGTAATAGTTCTGCATGTTTCTGCCAGACATAGTCTAGGCCTTGGCATGTCCACTCATTACGGGAAAGACTGAAATTATGTGGATTAAGGGTGGGCTACACTTTGGAAGTCGATTGAAGATAAGATAGCCATAAATAGTTACCATTGCTATTACAAGGCCGATATGTCTGTCATGAACCAATGATCAAGCCAGCCCTGATAGGTCTGAAAAGTAGGCTATTAGTGGAAGCCGTGGGCACTCACACGGGAACGTGGGTGCATAGCGGGCTTCTGACTGTATCACTGGCATGATTACAACTCACACCATATCGCTGCGTGTTCATCACTAACAGTCAGCCCCTACTGAGGACCTACTTAGTGCTGCCCTATATACGGCACAGAAGACATTTGATGGCCAAATACAAGCCAAGCTTCCTGTATGGTCATAATTTCTCTTTCAGAATACCCCTCTTCCATCGAATCGATACCCCTGCCTATTTGGACACTACGACTGCCCAATTGGACCATATTGGTGTTCAAACCTAACATATTTCCCACCGTCTTCAGTATTTTGAAAGATGAATCATAAATAAGGGGGCGCCCGTAAAAAAGGAGTGCACCATGGAAACGCCTCTAATGGTGCGTTTACACCGGAGCCGGTCATGGTCCCGGTCGCCGCCCGGCCGTCAAAATGGGACCGAAGTGGCAGCATCGGTGCGCGACCTGTTCACGGCCGGCGCACGCCGGTTGATGCCGGCGAGCGTTTTATGTGGCCGCGCGCTAAAATTTGACCGGGAGTCAAATATTGAGATGTTCAATATTTGACGCCCGGTCTCTCGCGACTAGTTTCAGTCATCGTCAGCCGTGTTATCGTCGGCGAATCACCGCCGGACATAAATTATTGCGCGGGGTACTCGGCGATAACTAGGCGATGAATCCCAAAAGTCTGATTAAATCGCATCTAGGCCGGCGATGACTCGCCGCGCAACCGGCGATTTTCGCACGGAAAAACTTGACCGGGCGTGTTTGACTTTTCGTGTTTTTCCCACGTTCGGTTCCTCTCACTTCCGCTAGATGGCATATTTCTATGGCCAGTCTGACAGCGCCAGTACGGCGACGTCGCGCCGTCTGATCGGCGAATTGGCGCCATTCTGGTCGTGGGAAAGTTGCCCTATCCGGCGCACCATCGCCGCTGCTAACACGGTTTGGATCCGACTAGGTAGGAGACAGACTGGCGCCGGCCTGCACGAGCGATTTCAAACGCGACCTGTTCACAGCCGTACGGTTCCCTGCGATTAGTCGCCGACCTGTCGGGGAGTTTGCGGCGTGTGAATTTTATATCGGCGTCAAATCGGCGGGTATCCGGCGATTTGCCGGCGGATATTACGGACTCAATTTTCTCTTTTATTCCCACGCCCATGGGCTGAATCACTCATTCGATATCGAGCAGTCAGAGAGTGAAGACGTGCATTAAATGACAGAGACTGTGCAAGATGCCACCCAAAAACAAGTCGACAAAGAAGAGTGGAAAGTCCCTGGGTGTCAGAAGACAGGGCAAACAACAGGACAAGACACCTTTACTTGTTGGAGAAGATTCCCAGGGCACTTCCGATATTGAGGCTGAGTGAGTATTTCCTTGACAGATGGCTAGTTGGGATAGTTCTTGATATTGAGAGTAGAGAATTAATGTGTGAGTAACAATCATGTTCTGTTCTCCTTGCAGGTGAGATCTGAAATTGCATTCTCCTCATTTTTGTTTTACAGGACAAAGAAGATTCTAATCTTTTTATTTTAGGCATACTTTTGGTTTATTGCAGGAGGAGGGATACATGCTCCACAAGCATGTCCTACTAAAGGAAGATGAGTCTAACATAGTTTCACTTTCAGAGCGGCAGAAAAATACAATTGAAAATAATGTTATTCTGTTGTAAATATCAAATAATTCCATAACATCATCAGTATAAATTTTAAAAGTTGAATTGCAATTGATTGGTGTTATGAAATAACAATATCTTCCTTTTTGAGTGAATGTCCATAAATCTTATACTGTTCCTTAAAAGCCATCACCACACTTCACCACACTTCAACAGACCCCTGCCCACACTTCACCACACTTCACCACACTTCACCACACTTGTCCCTACCCCTCACCACACCTCACCACACTTCACCACACTTCACAACACTTGTCCCTACCCCTCACCACACCTCACCACACCTCACCACACTTCACCACACTTCACCACACTTGTCCCTACCCCTCACCACACCTCATCACACCTCACCACACCTCACCACACTTCACCACACTTCACCACACTTGTCCCTACACCTCACCACACCTCAACACACTTCACCACACTTGTCCCTACCCATCACCACACCTCACCACACTTCACCACACTTCACAACTCTTGTCCCTACCCCTCACCACACCTCACCACACCTCACCACACTTCACCACACTTGTCCCTACCCCTCACCACACCTCACCACACCTCAACACACTTCACCACACTTGTCCCCACCCCTCACCACACCTCACCACACCTCACCACACTTCACCACACCTCACCACACCTCACCACACTTCACCACACTTCACCACACTTGTCCCTACCCCTCACCACACCTCACCACACCTCACCACGCTTCACCACACATCTCCCTTCCACTCACCACACTTCACCACAGTTATAATCATTTCTCATAATTTCAACACACACCTCGACACACGTTATGCGCTAATTTTTTTTTTTTTTTAAAGAAATACTTTGTCTTTCCAGGGATCCGACGGAGTTGCAGACTGGCCGTGGATGTTCCGCGAGTGCAAATGTTTCCCCTACTCAGTCCATGGTAGATTTGCCAGATTTGTCATCACAATCGTCCCAGTCATCGCAGCGCCGTAAAGATGAGCCTGTCCGTCTGAGCGTCGAAGAACAGAGGATCGTTAAGGCTTTCCTGGAAGAGCACACATTCCTTTACAAAAAGGGATCCTTTGATTATAGGGATAGGGTTCTTCGTGAGGAGAAGTTTGAGGAGCTTGCGAAATTAGTAAATCTAAGTGGTGAGTTGATATTGTACATCTTAATTACCCACTGAATTACGCTTGGTGAGACGCGCCTATGGATAATTGGTAAGATTCTTGTTCTTGTTAGGAGTTTAAATGTATATTGTAGGGTGAGTAATATTATAGATTTGCCGGAAGGTGGATATCACAACATAGATTGGAGTCGCATTGGTCTTGTACTTCCACTTGCAAATAGTCATCTATGTTACAGGTCTTGCGTGTTGCATAAACGACATATATGAGAGACTGTCTTTGTCGATTGTTATCGTACACCAACTTATCTAATCTGATATGTCATGGTGTGGGTCATGGGTTATGTGATGTGGGTAGAGGTGGTCAGGAACTAAAACTTCAAAATTTTAATTATGCTTGCTTGTAGCTGTTCAACTACATCGCTGGTACAATACCACTCGAACAACTCTCTCGAAGGCGACCAAAATACCCAAGTCTGGTTCTGGAGCGCGTAATTTGACTGAACGCGAGCAACGAATAGTAAATATGTTTGGTTTCTTGGAGGAACATATGGTACGCGCGGGAGCTAAAGGACTGCAGCAGGTGAGCTTGTTACGTGTATCAACACTGAACACATCTTTTGCTTTCCTCTTGTGATAGGTAAGCAATGAGTATTATGTATTCATCCAGATGCCATTGGAGATGTCAAATCCTGATCAAACAATGCATCTATTTGTCTAGCTGATGGAAACTCTTTTCCCGAAGTTTGAGGTATTCTTTTTTTTTTCAGATCTGTGTGCGAGTGGGAAAGCACTTATCTAATTGTTACGGACAACAATGTCTTCAAGTACGCAGAGTACGTATTGGAAGCGTTTGAATGTAATTACCAATTTCTATTGTTTGAAAATGTGTGTTGCAGGCACGTGATGCACCAATACACGACCCCAATGTTGCCGAGAGAGCTTGCACATCCAGCCAGGCGAAATCATCAGTCGAGATTTCAGATTCAGATGGTGATGCAGACTCAATTGTATTGACCACGCAGACGACAACGGAACCCACTACCGAAGAAGTTTCTGGTTCTGGCTCTGGTTCTGTTCCTGTGCCGAAGCAGCCTAGGTAAGATATTCCAATTACAAATAACTAACTCAAATAGATTCATTGAAAACTTTAATGCATATCAGAACTTCATGCATACCAAATTAGGTTGGATCCAAAAAAAACAGACTACGATCATTCTAATAAGCGAGTCATATTTGTTTAATCAGGCAGGAATATCATTTTCCCAATTGGATGCACCCTATACCGGGTAAAACGTGTACATATGATACTAATCATATGAGAATTCAATCTTTGAATGGTGAAAGTATGGAAAAAAAAATCTGCTGCATAGTATCCTTTCTAGATCCATACTACATAACAAACAAATACAATTATTAGACCTTTTATAATGCTCCTATTTCAGCAAACGTCAGAAGAAGGAACTCACCCAAGTGGAAATGTTTTCGATACTCGTGGAGAAATTAAGCAATCCTGCCCAAACATTGCCCCAGCTGAGTGCATCGTGTCAGAAACTCGCTAACAAGCCCAATCAAAGAGATGGCTTCATTGCGTGCTTGCAAGGCAAGATTTATTCTATGTCCAATGCATTTTTCAAGTTGTTTGAGTATGAAACTCTTCGCAGAGCAAACTACTTTGTTGATGAGACAGACAAAGTTGAGTCTCAACTAAATGAGGGAGTTGAGATTGTGAGTCAAAATCCATCAGTCTCGCTCAGTGCTCCACTTGTGGCCCCGCCTCCCGCTCCTGCAGTCAGTAATATGGAAACAAGTGTTATCATTCATTGCGCAGAGTCTGATATTCCTGATGGTCAGTGGGATACCCCAGGTCCAACAAGTGCAGTTGCTACTCCAATCAATATCTTCAACACCCAGGCTGGTATGAACCCATGGGCAGCTAATCAGATGACTCCTCCAACTAACACAACAGATGCTGCGGAGGGGCACCAGACCGACAATTTGGCGGGACCATCGTCAGCAGGCAATGCTCAATTTGCTAATCTAGCAAAATTTCCGTAATTTCTATATGAAAATGGCATCATCCTCAGATTGAAATCTGACATCCATTTCTATTACTAGTCAGTTATCTTAATTTCAAAGGAGATAACATGTTATCTCCGGAAAGACTTAATTTGATTTTGAAGATGATGTCTTTGAAACATTAACGTCACTTGGTTCATTTCTGGAGACAAGTTATCACTGCGCTGGTCCCACTCAATAAAAATCAAGATTCTAGTTGTGAATTGCAATCAATATGAATACATACAAATATCTTGCCGAATCATATGTCATTTTGAATCAAAGGCTAGACATTACCTATTGATAACAGGCAAATAGCATCTTCATAGTGTGATACTTTCCAACAGTCCATGATAGTTATGATACTCCTTTGTTTTATCATCATTTGGTCACAATTGACATATCAATGGTTGCTAACAACAAATATTCTATGTTTTCGGGTAAGGGGGGGGGGGGAGGAAAGGTTGAATTTAACAGTGATTAGTGATAGAATGAGGAAAGGACTCCATTCCACACAGTATATTCATGTTTTATTTCGTTCAAAGTTTAAATTGTCGAGAGGGGGGCCATGGGTTAGGAGGGGAAGCGGGGTTTGGGAGGTGGATGGGCGAGAAGTTGGTGGAAATGTGGCAAACTGACCAGGGGTAGGGTTTGGGGAGGGTGAGTGAAGGGGGGGGGGACATGGGAAGTGGGGTAGGGTCGGGAGGGGGGGAAAGTGGGTGGAGTCGCGGGAAAGAGAGGAGGGGGGAGGAGGTTGGGGAGGGTGGGTTGGTGGGGAAAGGGGATGGTGGGCGGGGTTGGGTGGGGGGGGGGGGGGTTGGAGTCTATCTCTAAGAAGATGCAAATGCTTAGTTATCATTATTTGCGTTGAGAGGATCTTCCATACAAGCAATTTAATTTCTTCCAGTATGAGATCTCTGTTAACCTCAGTTTGATGGACAATTACTTTCAGTAGAGACCTGCCCCTAAATCATGGATGTAATTTATATTTTGCACAGTACT
Organism: Nereis procera; assembly: GCA_032360585.1. NCBI lineage: Eukaryota > Metazoa > Annelida > Polychaeta > Phyllodocida > Nereididae > Nereis > Nereis procera. Next base: position 3,148 of record JAUOBU010588720.1, on the reverse strand, counting down.
TCATCTCTTGATTAGTCAATATGTTATATTTTTCCAGCAAGGGTCTATAATTTAATTTTTTTTAGCAGTTGGACCCTAACTTTAGAATGTGTACTTCCATTGCATGAATGTATTTCCTCCATAGATTAGTAGGAAATCACTCATTAATATATCTCTGCCAATAAGACGAGCAATTCGTTGGAAGAATGGCTGATAATATTAGGAATGTACTTGGAATTCACATCGGCAGTATTTTGTACATATTTCTGAAATGGTGTGACATGCTCTTTCCGGCTTCAAACTATTGAAATATAGTTTGCGGCATAAACACACAGTGACATGTTGCTCACAAGTACAGACCCAATTATATATTTCATGTTCAAATTGTCATAAAATTTTTATTTAGTCGTTAATTGACAACAACTTTGGTCAAGATGAGTGGTTGTCGCACATTTTGAAGTATGGCCATATGTTGTCGTATATAGAATGTCATAACATCATTTGTACCTCATATCTGCTATCCAAACTCAATACATCACAATTGGACCTTAGATCTGCTCTCTAAAATCAATACAAACATGTGGCACACGTTCAACTGCTTCAATATACATGGCGTATAACATTGTTTTCAATAACGATTTAAAATAGACATTCTCTATTTAGACAATATTGACTTGTTCCTGTCCCAAACAATAACTATCCTTATGGCAAGCTTGGTGTGTATCTTGTCCGAGAAGAAATTAATTCATCAATCATCAATGGAACGAATCTGAATGGTTTGATGCAGATTCACGTCACTCGATCATTTTCATGTGAAACCTAGTTCATGCTTATATTTATTAGCGCCGAATTTCATGACAAGTAATAAATTTCCGAGGAGAACATCTACTTAGCATTGTGATAATCCTAGATTCAAATATATATATGTACCATGTCTAGTGCAGATTTATTTATGTGGAAACTGCAAGTAATGTGGCATATATCAATGTATACTTGATTCTGGGATTAATTAATTAGATGTTTAATGGAAATTATGTTAATCGACAACTCCAATTTCATTTATGTTGATTCTAGAATACTCGTCTCTTACAATTTCAATGACCTTGTATGTACTTTTAAAGGAAAAAGTACAACACTTGCCGATTAGTTTTTTTCGATTTGTTTAAGGCAAATGCATCTGTGTATGATTGTGGCAAGCGGCTTGACAGTGAAGTGAAAAGGGCATTACCGCCAGGAGACTCGCATCTCTATTCTCGTCACAAATAGAAGAGTAGAAGATGGAGGATGTAGAGTTGTCTCGCCTCAATGAAGAATCAAACCTAAGGCTCTTTTTTCGTTTTGCAATTGTTGACAATTGTATTGATAAATAAAACATGTTGTTACTTTCTTAAGGCTTCATTATTTTCTGTATCTTGATAAACAGGAACAATTCACTAATGATCTTGATACATTTCATTTACAGATAACATCTTTGACCGCGGCAGCATCGCCCTACACCATTTGATTTTGCCACGGCACACTACCGATTGGGGAATTCACATATTTTTCCAACGTGAGCCTCTGTTTCTTCGCATTTTTGTAGTCGATATTTGGACCACGTACATTGTTGACATCATCCCAGTTTAGATTGGCTCGCCATTGTCCAGGAATTACTTGGCCGTTAGCACCTTGCATGTCGAACATCACATTTTGACCAGCTGGTTCTCTCAGACGAAGTAAGTTGTGCAGAACTATAGTGGCCAGCACGATCAAACGGACATTTCCAACCTCTTGAGTCATGCAAGTATGCAGACATCTGAATCTGTTTACCAGCACGCCGAAAGCATTTTCGACGACTCGACGTGCGCGGGAAATGCGATAATTGAATACCTTTTCGGACTGGCTTAGGAGTCGGCCGGGAACTGGTTTCATAAGCCATGTCCTGAGCGCGAACGCATCGTCACCTACTAAATAAAACGACATATTCTCATTATCACCTGGCAGTGGCGCCGGATCAGGGAAATTGATAGTGTCATCATCTATGGCACGCCGAAGATTGGAGGAATTGAAGACCTGCCCGTCAGAACACGAACCCGAACAGCCGACATCCACCCAACGGAATAGGTAATTGCTGTCCACAAGCGCCATAAGAACGATGGAAAAGAATTTCTTGTAATTGTAGAATATAGTACCTGTTTTGGGGGGGCACTTTATCCGCACGTGCTTTCCATCGATCGCACCCAGGGCGTGTGGCAGCTGCCATTTGAGACGAAATCCTTGTTCCATTTGGAGCCAGTCATTTGCATCACGAGGGGTTTTTACTACGTCATGCCAAAAGCAGTTGATAATAGCTAGACAAACTTCCGGCACAAATTGAGAAATTGCAGCAATGGACACTCTGAAGTTGTACGATTGAGAGACATACGAGTCTCCCGAGGCAAGATACCTTAAGGTGCACGCGAGCTTTAACCCCACAGGTATGGCTGCGCGATAATTGGTGGTCTGCTTGCGCAAGTATGGTTCAATTGCAGTCAGTATCTCCCTGAAGATAGGAATTGGCATTCTAGTAAAATTTCTGAATGCCTTATGATCATGGACAGACAGCTCTGTCAGCAGAATCTCGAAATGTCCGTAGTTTGGTCTGTTCTTCAGCCATTCCCTTATCCAACAGGTTCTGCGACGACGCTGTCTCCTATTTAGGTTATCCATCAATCCGAACACTGCCAGGACTAGCAGCATATTATCTTGGATTAGGTCAGCCTGTGTTCGAATCAGTGCAGCAGCCAGGAGACGCCTCTCATCATAGTTTAAATGAGCCATATCTGAAACAAAAATATTATATACATGAATTTCAATATGAAATGTTAGGTTCTAGTGTGACACACACTCACGCACACACACACGCACACACACACACACACACACACACATACACACATACACACACATATACACACACACACACATACACACACTCACACACATACACATACCCATACACACATACACACATACACACATACACACACATATACACATACACACACACAAATACACACACCCATACACACACATACACATACACACACACTCAAATACACACATACACATATACACACACTTACACACATACACACATACACATACCCATACAAACATACACACATACACACACACACACATACACACA
>JAUOBU010587609.1:0-10538 GCA_032360585.1 Nereis procera | reverse complement strand
CCCCCCCCCCCCCCCCCCCCCCCCCCCCCCCCCCCCCCCCCCCCCCCACACCAGGTCAGCTAAATTAGGGCTTCCAATCGCTCCAGTAAGCTCATCTCAGATATAGAGAAACACATCGTCGGTATTAGAGTTACATCTGAGGAAGGATCGACGATATGAAGACATGGTTGTGATGTGCTTGTAATGTAAATGACAAAAAAGGGACAAACATATATGCGACTCACAATTTGCGTGAGCTATTGGCGGTTAGTCTGAGGATAGACTAACGGAGGTGTGGAAAGGTGTGGAGGTTTGGAAAGGCTACTGAACTTCTTCTCACCTTATCATGGCATGTTATCGAGATCTTTAAGGGTATGAATATAATAGTATAGACTTTGCAGGTTTGCATGAGGTTTTACCGAAAATGCTAGTCCAACATCTGGATAAAATATTGTATTTGTAAGCTCCTGTTTGATTAGTTAGTGTTTTTATTGTCTAGTGTGTGTTGGGGCGTGACCATGCATGCATGCATGCATACACATGAAATTATGAGTATGGGTGTGGGCATGTCCGTGCCACAAACACGAACACTAATACAAATACAAATACAAACAAATATGCAAATCCCTAAATGCAACAAATGGGAAACTCTGGTGGTATACATCCCAGGATATTTCATCATTGATAGGGTTAACTACTGTAACACAAGAGTCCAGATTTTGGACATACATCTAATGGATGGATCGACATTACAAAGGCGAGGATATGATATTCCAAAGAAATGTTAAACATAGACTATCAAGAATGTCTAGAACTGAACAAAGACTATATGCAACAGAGAACGAGTTTATGACACTTCTATTGGAGCTTTATTCAGGGGTAGACTGACAATGACACTTTTATTGGAGGCTCATTTCAGGTCGGATTGACACTGAGGTGTCTAGAAAGGCTACCAAATTCAAAACTGTTACTCAGTTTAGTGGAGCGGCAAATTGCCGAAAAGGGGCTTATTCGTAGAGTTACCCCTTCCTATGGTATAACAAAACAATTTTGATATGGCATCATACCCAAGGTGTTGATGAATTAAAAAGTGACGTTGGAGTTGGCACATCCACTGTGCAACATGATTTATATGACCAGTTTCAGAGGCATCCAAAACTCAGAATGATGTCAAAGTCAAATTCCATGATTGAGCCTCCCCTACTTTATCACTTGGAAAAAAACCTGAAATAATTTGTTCTCCATCATTTGCAATTCAAATCTCAAGGTGCAAAGTTTGAGATTCATTTCTGTTTGGATTTTTCTATCTGTGTTCGATAAAATGATGGTGAATATGGTTTCAGCAAAATACAACAACTAAAGTGTTTGATTGGAGCATGGTGAACAACACCAAATTGCCAATAGAATATATGGATTGGCTTGGGCTAGGGATGTAATGCCTTATATCTAACAGGAAAGAATGTGGATTGGCATCTGCCAGTGAGATTGCCTCTAGCTGATCATTACATTGATATGAAAGTGAGATACCTGGGTATGCATGTTCACATGGACATATATCTTTTGTTCTCTGTATACATAGGTATTTAGTATAGAATATATCTATATAATACCTATCCACCACACACAAAATGAGGAAGTGCAAATCTGAAGGTGAATAATTTTAGATTTATTTCTGTTTGGATTCATTCTATCTGTATTCGGTGATTTGATGGGATTAGTAAAGAAACATCAAATAGTGTTTGATTGGAGCTCAGTGATCCATATCACGATGCTCACTAAATATATATTAGCTTGAGCTAGGTAAGGTCAGTCATATCTTTCCTGCTTTAGAAGCCACCAGCAATTACTATTGCTTTGTTGACTGGAATGTGGTGTGGAGCTTGACTTACCAAATATTCACTTATGAGTTTGGTCAAAGCAGTCTTGTTATGATCATTGTTTTTTTGTAATTAGGAACAGTGGGAGGTCTTGAAACGAGGTGCACTGGTGAGTCCCTAGCTGCTCCTAATCAGTAAAATCATTGAGATGATTGAGCTTACCATATTGATCAAATATGACTGTCACTGACTAAACAGTATTTGGACCACTGAGAAGAGATTATAGGTATTTCAGAACCAGGTCACTTTATGTTTTGAGGAATTTATTTTGGAGTGAGAATACTTTGAGAAAACTGACGTTTTTATGTCTGTAAAACTGTGAACTTTGACTTGCGAATCAGGTTTCCAGAAGCCTGAAAGTCTCGTACTCTCTCTGTCAGACAGGTTGTCACGAATGTTTCATTCCCCTGCTTTGCTGACTCAATACTTGATGGTTGGCAACAAGGCCTGTTTAGGATTTGATAGGGACAATTGCCAAATCAATTGGGCTTTGCGCCTGTTCTGAAATAAGTTCTTCAATTTCAGTAACATCCATCTGATCTTGCTCCATTTGTATTTTACCCTCTTCTTTGTCAGGACTTACACAGACACTGGAAAGCAGCAGCATATTCTGCAGATAGATGCCTTGTGGACAAGCATCTGGTCAAAGCAACTTTTAATGCGGGAGAATTCTACCACTTCCTCGGTTTTTGCATTGATGGTTTATACTTTCCTCAAGAGCTTGGTCTGTAGCAACACAGTTGAAACATCTATCAGTAGATCTGCAAACTCATAAGCCACTCTTCTATAAGTGCTTGTGAGCAACAGGGTGCTTTGCATCATTGTTTCTACCTCCTGCCCAAAGTCAAGGTAATGTCTTGAAGATGGAATTCACATGAAGGTCAAAACCTCCATCCACTTCAGCTCTGAACAACCTCAATAGAATGTCAACTCCATGTGTCATTGAGTTCCATTAAGGGTCTCCTCATTCTAATAAATGTAATCAATTGCTGCCTCAATCAAGCATGCACCCTCTGATGTAATGGAGTTAGTCAATCTGATCAAAGTAATCGATTGCTGCCACAATCAAGAATGCACCTTCTGATGAAATTGCAGTCAGTCCATTTGGAACAAAAATATCATCATCCTCTTTCATCTTTTGAACTGGCAAAGAGCCTATAAGATGTAAATATTCATTGATCTTCTGGATTCCACATTCATGGTGGACATTGGCAGCTAAACTGAGAGTACAGGGATTCTAATCTTTCTCAAATGTCCAATTATCTCATGGTAGATAGACAGAACTCTCCAGCCAGTGTTCTATTTTGCACTTTAACAAACACTGCGGTGGTGTTTGCAGACAAATTGATGCACCAGTTGATGAGATTATACAAATGACTTGGGATACATCGAAAGGAATGTTGTGCCATCATCTAATAGTCAGTCGAATCACTCATTGTCAATATATATTTTTGCAGCAACATGAAGAGCTTTATACGCCTGAGATTAGTCTTTATCTGATATCACATCTATGGCAGGAAAGATATGCTTTCTTTTGAAGCTCTCCTCAAGTGCTCCAGTTTCCTTGACCTGCACAGTTCAACAGCAGCAACCCCCATGACTGTTTCGATGCCAATATAACGTTGATGGATGGTGAAGAGCTGTGTCATTTCATAAGAACCTACAATTGTTATATTAAATTCATCTCGTTGAATCATGAAAGCACTATCATAGCCTGTAAATGTTTTCTCACCCTCAGCTTTTCTGTGAGCTGTGTCAGTGGTTTTCTGTGTGATATATTTTCCACAACATTTATGGTGGTATTTGGCATCATATGCAAACTAGTTTGCATAAGCTAGTATTTGAAGGTGGGTTTCATCATCATGACACTCAACAGTTGCCTGGAATATTTTTGTCCTGTGCTGTCTGCTGTACCTGTTGAGACTTTGGAAAGCGGCTTTGTCGTTGTTTCAAAATTAAACAGTGCATTTTGTTCTGAACTTTTTGATGAATCACTTCTTGATCTGCTGGTTCTTCTGGTGGATCCTGATACTGATTGGATGATCCTTGAACATGCCATGATAGAGAACTTTTCACGAGGTCTATACTTGAAATAGTAACCAGTGATTCAGAAATAATATCATCAGTAAATGCACTCAGGTGGTGTAAGATGTCATCATTATGTATTTGAGCTTCCTCAAGTATTGCTTTCAGTCCAGTCATTGTAGGTCTTTGTATGACAGGGCCAGGCTGCTTGTTCTTCATTATGTCAGTTCATTTCATGCACTTGTCCTGGTCCAACTGATTGGTGGAATGTCAGCCATATCACTCCACAATTCTATTCAAAGATTGCACTGTAGACAACTATCTGAACTATAATTAGTTAAATCATTATTAGCTTCACCATGCATTTGAAATCCCCAGTTATCTGTTGAGAGAGATTGTTCGATGTATGGCTGATATGGGTGGTGATCAGTATGAACTTGCATTTGAATTCTGATCATGTGTATGAGGGTGTATCGCTGATGATTATGTGATGTCTCATGTATTGTGTCTACTGAATATGATATACTATGATGTTACAGAAATGGTATTGCAAACTTCAACAACTGCCGATTTAAATTCGCTCATTTAGAAGTATGAACCTTTTTTTTCTGACAATCATAAAGCTTCAAAGCCACATGAAACAGTTCCAGCAGAAACTCCTAATATATGATATTACATTACATACCACCATATCAAAACCCTAAGAATGATGGAATTCTTGTTTTGATCCATTGTTCAGCCTCAATAAATCTATTTCCACCAATACTGATCACTAGAATAGCTTCTTGAATGATATAGATACCATAATCAGGAGAGCAATTAAGGTCTCACATATTCTATTGGCTCAGAGGCCGATTTCAGGTATTTTAACGATGCTACAAAGAATCACTCAAGAAATATATCCACATGAGTTGTGAGAACTCCATCACTCTTTGTAGTGAGCACCTCCTAGGGTCCAACACCACACCCATTTTGTTCTGTTATACCACGGGTAGGGGTATCTAATAAATTGGAGGTCTTCGCTGGTCCACTATTGTACCAATGTGGATATGCGTCTTGCATAGATTCACCGAGTATGTAAAAATTCTTTCAGAAAAGAAATCTAATTTTTATGTTGTTTATATATGTATTGTTGTTCTACAGAGGTACTTTTGATGAGCTATGATACATTACAGTTGAAAATGTGAGGGGTGCGGGCCTGCAAGCACGGATATACATGAGGAATGTATATGTGTGCAGGTATGTCCATGCCCCAAAGACTAATATTTACATAAACAAGTTCTATTCCTAGTGACTGAAATTAGTATTTTTAAATTAACATATAGTAAATGATGTCTCAATAGTGATTCTACACTTGAGACAAGGGGGTGATGAGGGTACCTGGGTGGAGTGTCATTGGGGGTAGTAACTGTGCTGGTTCAAGCAGAGTGATGTCCACACATATATGTAATTCCGAAGGGTTTATTCCAGTGAGTGTGCACAAAATGCATAAATACATTGAGCTGGATGACTGGACAGAGCTGAGCAGTCATATCCACATCCAAGTATAAACCTCAGTAGAATCAGTCTGCTGCCCTGTCTGCCAGCCTTTTTTTACACAAGACCCATTATCTTTAATTCTGGTGATTGGCACCTCTCAAATAACATTTGTATCTGTCAGTAGATGGTTACTGACAGTAGTCCCTGACCATGAGTAATGGGCAGCAGGCCAGGCTGGCATCCAAGTTTCTACCCCCAGGCCAGATTAGCCAGCTCACTGCTGCATACAGCTCTCTGTCTAATCTCCCACACTCTTTCACAGCCACCTAGACTTTCATAGCTGCCTAGACTTTTCTACTTTCAATAAATCCTTATTATCATATCGACTTCATTCAATGTGGATTCTTTATGATGACATATATGTTCCCACTTATCAGTAATCTTGTCCTCAAGATGGGGTTAACATCATCACTCTGGGGGTGAGAGCACTGACAATTGCAACAAATGTCCACCATTGACACAATTTTAATGCAAGGGTTTCTTCCACTGGTGTTTGAGGGACTTCCCGGCCTACCACTCATGGTTAGCTAGCACCATGAGATCTTTTTGACAAGAGAAATGCCTGACAATAGTTCCCATAACCACATAAAAGCTCTTTGTATTTGAAAGAAATCTCACCAAACGAATATGTCAGAAACACCAATCAACATGAACTGCCCTCATGCAAACTACTCATGACATACACAAAAATCACATGTAGATATATATTCATGAATAATTACGGTAAAGTTGATAAAGAACGGAAATGCAAACAAAACAGTCAGAGGAATTGAAATCAAGACAAACATCAGAGCAATTGAAATCGAGACAAACACCAGCATGACCAGACAGTACTTCTGAAAAAAAAAGAACTAGTGTCTATTCCACCACCAACTCATTTATTCTGTTCGGTCAACCCAATCAATATCAGCGCATACATCATCCATGAGAAGTCTCATCTACTGTATACATCATCCATGCACGATTTTCTAATATATCCTGTGTACTGCAAGTGTGTATATTATTACATGCGTACATCATCAATGAGAATGATAGCCATCTATTATGTGTATTGTTACATGCGTACACGAATTTTCTCACCTATAATGTGCACTCCCATTATTTCAATGCTTAGGATCTCAGAACACTTGTTCAGATGTAAAATTTCCTGAATAACCCTCAACACAACATTGCTAAGATCCACCATTGCTAAGATCAAACTGTTGTATGGCACAAATACACATTTCTTGGCATCAACCATCACCACCATTTCCTGGAACTCAAGCAAAAGAAAAAAGGTATTAGTTCTTGTTCAGATTTCCATAAAACATGACAATGAATATTGAATGAAAATGTTGAATATGCTGGAAAAAAATTGCTAATGTTATTCACAATTATACCACATACAGTCATATTCGGATACACCAGGTCAGGCAGTATGTAAAATATTCACATTAGGAATGCATTATTAAATGTACCTCTGCACTTGCAACGTAATGATGATGATTATTTTAGTTACACAAGGCGCCATCGGATGGCAGACACTAAACAGACATCAATAACCTCCACCTAGTATCGACTTTTTGTGCTAACCCAGGCACAGATAATGGTGCCTTTCACAATGTGCCATGTGAAAGGATTGTAGGCCAGGGTCATATTGATGATCTGACCTGGATGTCCAGCAGATGTGACCCAGATCTATTTGAACTCGGCTAGTCGTGCAGCTGAAGTCAGCTGTTTGTTTTGATGTCATAGCCATCCCCTTTGGATGTACCAGTCAGGTGCTTGAAGCACAGCTAAGAAGCTACAGGTTCCATGCACTTGGGAATTCCTGCAATGATCATCATTAGTGCTACTTATTTACCTGAATATGAGGTCCAGAATAATAAACTACCATTGAATGGCCCTTGTGAGACTTAGCAAAAGGAGAGGTCAACCAAAAGTTGGACTTTGTCAATAATATGACTCATCCCAACCTGCATCCTGATACATCCTGAGCATTCCACCATTCACTCTATAAAGATATAGTTATGTGAAATTCTCAACCCAACAATGGCTTCTGTTCAGCATCACATCTGATACCAAGCAGTACCATCCCTTTTCATAGGAATATTGGATGACATGATTTCTGCAGGCCAGGTGAAATCATACATCCTGTACACGTTGTGTGAACCTGTTAACAAGATCAGTCTTGGCAGGTCCCCACAGTGTAAAAGAGTAAAATCCAGTTTTGCAATGAATCCTACTTGTTTTATCCTGTGCCATACCTGGTGAATCATTCAGTGCTGAATCTACCAACATTCAGTTCGCATGATCATCAAGTTTCAGCACTTTCTGAATGATCTGTCACACTGCAAACACAACATCTCATTCAGATTCGAAATAAGCTGAATGAATCACACATGGTCATATATAATAAATCACACAGTATATAGATTACAAACCAATAAAACCCATATACCAGCCCAAGATGACATATTTCAATCCACAAGACTAAACTCCACATCTTTAAATGAGATTGGTCTATTATAGAAATACTCACCCCCACATTTTCATAGGCCAGTATTCGAGTTTAGACAAACAGAATATGGAGAATCTGATGCATTTCTTCCATATTTACATATATACATATGAGCCACTTCACCATGCAAATTGGCATTCAAGGATCACCATCGTGATCATTTTACTTTGCGTTGCCCATGGTTCGAATCATTTCATGGCATTACAACAGGGACTAGAACACTGAAGATCCAGAATGTTCATCCTGGTCGGTACTCTAGCCATTTTATGATGAGTTTTGTTTTAAACCTTATCAAAGGATCAAATTGCTTGTGTGACCCTATGATCTTGACCTGCCCTCCTAGTGAAAATGGCCTTGTTCATTGAGTTACTGTACTTTACTCATCTTCATTGCCCTCTTTCGACACTAGAGGCGGAGTCGACTCTTCCTGCTCCCTCTATGGGGCATCCTCCAATTTTGGAGCATGGCCCTCGGTTGTTGGAGCAGGTGGTTGTATGATCCTAAAATTTTTAATCGGCATGTTATGACAACTGTAGTTCCATGACAGGATCCATTGAATATTGCTTGTCAAAATCCATTGAATATTCACCGCAATATCCAATGGCTTGTATTCCACTGAAAATGACACATCTTTGCCTATACTACACCCCCTCCCCCCACTGTTCATGATTTCTGTCCATCTGACAGTTGATTCACATTTTGTTGATTGCAGTTGACTTTTAACTTTCATCATCAGATTAGATGAGCTGCTCTCGGATATCGTGTGTTTTTACCCTTTCACTATGGTAACCCCCAAATTACCCTTGGATATTTTGTCTTCCAAATCTAATAAGAAGAGTTCTAATGGGCCAAGTAGAATTAAATGAAAAGCAAACTGTGGTAGGGAATAAGATCTGGCCATTTCATCAATTCACAGCTCATGCTAGTGAGTTTATGAGATAGCCACATGGATGGAAATCAATTAAGTATTGAGAGGGTTGAATGGCAGGGCCCGTCTTTTGATCATGAGGTTTGATTTGTTTTGAAGTTGTTTATTTATCCACATGATGTATACAATAGAAACTGCGTTTCCATACAAGACACACAAGGTTCAGTTGAAGCAATAACCAGGATGGAACAGAAATGAAATCTGGACATAACATTATCCTCAGAATTCACAGTTCATGGAAATGAAAAGTTTACTTGAACATGTGGTTCGGAGCTCTTGTCTAAATTTAGTAATGGTATCATTTGAGTAGACATATGTCAGCTTTGATGTTAAGGAACATCATTCCTAATTGATCCTATCTTGTATTGACATGATTAGTGGCAATCTATTCTGTCAAATTGTCCAAAGATGTTGTTTCCTTCAAGGCCCATTGGCAGGCTGTGAATTGATTGTATTAGTAGCAAGGTGTAATTTGGTATGAAAGGGTTACCATGGGTTTATGGATAGTATTGTGGGAATCATCACTCTCTTTTCTCCCATGCACTTTACATGATGAAAGCTCCATCCATGAGTAGCCATTAACCCTTTCCCTACTTCATCTCTTTCCATCCATGTGGCTATTTCATCAATTCACATCTCACGCTAGTGAGCTGGGAATTGATGAAATAGCTACATGGCCAGATCTTATTTCCTACTACAGCTTGCTTTTTGTTTCATTGAAATCGGACCATTAAAAGATTCATAATTGGACTTGAAAGACACAATATCCCCGGATGATTTTGGGGTTTTAGTATTAAGAAGGTTATTGAGGAAGATTGTCCCCTCTCTCCTTGTGTGGCAAACTCAACATTTCAACTTGAAAAAAAATCTGAATTGAGAACTGATCTCTTGACCAATCAGCACAGTAATATATAGGTCACATAGTGTGTGAATTCTGGGTACTCTATTATATAAGTTTTTACTCATATTTGGGAGTAAAATGCTTGACGGAAGACAACAGGACTAATATTGACAATATTTGCCTCAAAATTGAACTAGGTAGAGAAAGGCTTTTCTGTTGCGAATCTGGATCTCAGCCTTGGTCAGTAGCCTGAAATCCAGTTTCATATCAGATGGCTCAACATCTTCAGAGACAATGCCTATGAGGTGAATAGGCAGTGGTTGCAAATTGTGGTTCAAATTCATTTTTGAGCTATAGAAATAGTTTTAAATATGAATTGATAACGGTTATTTCCAATCATCACAATGATTGTCTTTCATTCTGTGATAGAAAGTGTTGGGCTCCCTCTGGAGCTTTCTGGCATTGTGGTGCCACTCTGGTAAATCACTCTCCTATGTACATATTAGTCCTTGCCGATCCTGCTTGCACTCCCAACCTTTCACTATGACATCAATTTCCATTCTCATGGATATTTCATCACTTCACAGTTCACGCTAGTGAGCAGCGAATTGATGAAATAACCACCTGGCCAGATCTCATTCCCTAATATAGTTTTGTTTTCATTTCATTCTAAATGGACCACTAGATGCCTCCCAATTTCACTTGAAAGACACATTATCCAAGATTGATTTGGTGGTTATCATAGTGACTAGGCTATTCATACAATAATTCCTCTCTATGAGAATCGATCCACCTTTTAGAATCATCTCGCCTCGAGTAGGTTCTGCACTTTGGCATCTGATTTGATTC
>JAUOBU010586498.1:0-10542 GCA_032360585.1 Nereis procera | reverse complement strand
ACCTTAGACAGTTCAGTCCATAAGCAGCAGCACCACACTAAGCTCTCTGTGGGTTTGTTGGTATGACTACCATTCATGCCAATAAATATATACTGAACTTTGATATCAACTCTATATGCTCGTTTCAGTTATCACTAGAGGATTGAGCTAATCCCCCAGAAAACAGGGTCCCAAAACCCCCGACACAAACGATGGAGCATCCAGTGTCTACTACTACCTTTTCAACAACCAAATGAAGGACCAGACACAACTCAACAAAGCAACTAGGTCAACATGAAGGACCAGAAGGACCACTGAAGCGATCAAACAAGTGAGTCCCTAAAAAGCTCTGACACTATGGCTCCCCCATCCCCAGCTGAAGACACAGCTGCCTCAAAAACTCAGTCATTGTTGACAGAATCAATCAAAGCTCTCACTGAGGCAGCTGAGCAAACCAGGTTGGCTTGAACAATCAAAATTGACCGATTTGATCGATCGAAGCGTGACCCAGTCACCTGGATTCAACTATTCACTTCAACAGTCCAGGCACAAGGAGTGCCTGAGGCAGACATTTGGACGGTGTTTTGCCTGTCAGTGCAATCAACAGAAGTTGCTCATGTGGGCCCTAGCAGCCAAGCACTGCTGCGCTCGGCCTACAATAGGGGTCCTAGAGCCAGTCAGGCCAGACCAGGCTAACCCAATCAGCTAAGCCTCACTAGAGGCATCATCCAATCATGTTTGAATTGCACTGTATGCTGGACCAACAGACTCACAGAGAGTAGTCTATAAAAGCTGCTGCACTGCCGTTTTGAACACAGAAAAGACTAGAGGTTGAACAGTTCAGACCTTAGACAGTTCAGTCCATAAGCAGCAGACTACACTAAGCTCTCTGTGGGTTTGTTGGTATGACTACCATTCATGCCAATAAATATATACTGAACTTTGATATCATCTCTATATGCTCGTTTCAGTTATCACTAGAGGATTGAGCTAATCCCCCATTGCTCAGGGTTCCGAAACCCTGCAGCATATGTTTGCTGGGTATGGCTCTCTCTGAGGTGAGGCTGTGAGAATTGGCTTGTATTCTGTCCTTCATATTCGCGTCGACAGCTGCACTGTACTATGACTCTTGATCAACTCGCCAGATATCGGACATGCACTTTACATCTTCGGTGATTATATTGAAACAGCCTTACCCTAGTAGTATGCTCTGATCTTCATCCACATTGAATGCGACACCAGTGATCTTGCCATTTGTTGCTGCTCTCTGTGCATCATTGTATGTATAACTTCCTGCATCTCTCCCGAACACTGGTGATTCGCATACTAGAAACACGGGCACATTCTATTGATTTCCATCGATATTCAAGATTTACCAATGTTAGCAGTTATGAATTTTGATTGATATCCTAAACCCAAAGATAGTCATGATTCCCAATCGAGTGAAGACAGGACGATTTATGAGAAAACTTTTGAATGATATCACAACCCCAAAGATAGTCGTAATTTCAAATCAAGTGAAGACTTGATGATTCTTGGGGAAACTGTAAAAACTATGGAAAAGAGAAAACCACCATAAATACATTGACAAGATGCATGCCAATGGAACATCCGGCTCAGAACCAGCCAGTGCTTCCTCTGATGAATATTCCTGCAACTAATGATGACAACGAGGACGACGACGACGACCGAGGTGGCTGTGGCGGCGGCGGTGGCGGCGACAACGACGACAACTACAACGACACGACGACGACGATGACGACCATGATGACGACTATGACAAAGACGACGACAACGATGATGACATGCTCTAACTTCTTGAGTGTGATGATATCCCACAAACAATATTTTTGCTGTCTCATATAATCCAGTATGGGTTGAAGAGACGTAAAACACTACTCGATCAATCAACCATCACTCTGGCTTACGCTACTGCATGCGTTTTTAGAATAATACGGTATTTTATCGTGAAGTGAAAGAGGGAAGAAATTGTAGAGCTTGTGAACTAGTCGCTGATGATACAATGCTGGGGACTAAGCAGCTGACACAGTGGTCGGGTGTGACACAATATACATGTTGGCCTTACCATTCTCGCTGCAAAGACAACCATCACAGGGAAACTGAAAACAAAACATGCAGCGATGCAGGTGCAGTGAAATGTAGAACGACCAGAAGAAAGTTTGTGGTATTGCAATGTCTGAGTAGATCGAATATCAAGTGCATACTATTCTGCTAAGCATATCATCAACTAGTGGGGTTAATGGGACGCCCAGTGTCCCCGATTCTACTGACCATGCTACATGTCCACAAGACCGACCCTATTCAAGTGGGATGGGTGCTGAGGCATCTCTTCAACAAGAAGAAGGTGGTTTGACTCCAAAAAGCCGTCAACCTCCCTAGCTCTCTGTTGTCTGTCTGTCTTTTTGTCTGTCTGTCTTTTTGTCTGTCTGTCTTTTTGTCTGTCTTTTTGTCTGTTGGATCAGATCGGATCGGATCGGGTTGGGTCGAGTGGGTCGGGTCGGGTCAGGTTGGTTCGATATCACTGCCACCGTCGCCGTCATCTATGGTATTTTTTTATCTCCTGATAAGACCTATGTCATGCAATAATTCTACAATGTACTAACATACCGCCCACCTGTCGTTGTCAAGTACACAAATCATTACTAGCCGCTTGTATACACTAACAACGACTGACTGCTGTCATGTCCAGAGATCAATTCAAACACATAGGTAGGTAGGTTGGTAGTTGTTTTGCATCTCGTCAGCACACATGGGCTATAATGAGATGCCCATGCAATGGGCATGGGTGGTGGGGACCTTGAGACCTTGCACCTTCTGGATCCCCACAGAAGGCTTATCAGATATGAAATTCACAGACATGAGTGTCATTTCATGCAAGTCGGGTAGGACGTTTACATATGATAAATAACAATGGATCAAGAATTGATCCTTGTGGGACACCACATGCGGGACGCTCCATTGGTAAACACAGCTTTCACTCGAGTGACTTGAGTATGATCGCTAAGGTAGTAACGGAATCAACTGACTGCATATTCATGAAAACCATATTTTTCGAATCTGTACAATAATATTTCGTGATCGATAGCGTCGAAAAACCTTTTAAGATCCAGAAAGGCCACCCCAGTAGCACCTCTATTTTCCACATATTTGAAGATTTCGAGAAGGAAGAGTAAACAGGTGCTAGTGGAGTGATATCTCCGGAAACCTAATTGGGAAGGCCATTGACACCGAGATACCTGCTCACTGGTGAGTGTGCCTTATGCTCTAATATTTTGCTCGCCTCTGGAAGGATACTGATAAGGTACGTAGTTGAAGACCTCCTCCGTACTACCAGCTTTGAACAAGGGTGTGACAAATGGTTTTTTTCTGACCCGGTGGAACTACATTGTTGTCAAAGGAACAATCTACTATGCGTCAAAGGGGTTCCACAGTGCCTTTAGCCATTTTCAGGTGCCTCATGTGAATTATTTCTAGCCCCATGGCCTTGTAGTGTAGCATTTTGCTCGAGACATCTGGCACATCCCTACTTGTTACGTGTGTTAGCATGAGAAAAGTTGCTCACTCTGGGACCCGACTTTCCATATGTAACTGACCACCAACAAACCTGGTTCATACCAAATACTAGAGAAGTATTTATTAATGATCTCAGCTATCTTGATAGGGTCGGTTTACCATCGATTTTGCGGTGGTGATAGACAATCTTATTGTTTAGGAGGAAGCGCTTAAGTGTGGCCGAAAGTTTCGTGGGATCAAATGTGAACTCTCCGGGACTTTTGATGAAGTGGTTATGCTTCAGCTCCTTTTTCATCATATTTGGGCTGTTTCTGAGGAGTCTGTCGCATGCCCAAAGTCCCGGTATCGGATGCTTGCTGTGTTCATGCTTTGCTCTGACGCATTCCTTCTCCAGTGTATAATGATCCTCAGTCCCCCAGATGACACTATCTGAAGTTTCCCAAAACTCGATCCTAGTTTGATCCATTAAGTTATTTTGGAAATTTCCCCAAGTAATGCCACTATTACACATACATGGTTTGCGCACAATATTTGTGGCCTACAGAACCGTCTCTAGTTGCCTCAAATAGTGGCGGAAAACTCTTGAGAATGGTTGGCGGTTGGTGCATGGTCATCATACGTACTGCACTCGTACGAGTGTCAGATTGTGTTCGCACTGCGTACGGTTTCCATGCAGTTTGCATGCGGCTTGACGCAACGTCACTCAGTTTTTGTACGGTGACATACGGTTTTTGCCGACTTCTTTCCGACTAGCAATGGTTTTTGAGCATACGGCTCACGGTCGGTGTTCAATCAGCGACAATTCGACGCAGATGGTAGACGGATTCACACAATTCGATTCAGTCACAAGCGGATTGCTACGTATAGAGACGGTTGATGGCGGTCACTTTCAACATCGTACGGTTTGGGTTCTGCTCGCGTACGGCTATTGGCGTACGTCGCTCGGTCCGAAATGTCCAGTTCTTGGAATTCCTTCTGTAGTTCATTGAATAAATGCACCATGTGCCTTCATTGCCTGGGAGTTTCATCCTTGTTTGTGTGATCATTCAATCTTGTATCTTGTCAATAAGTACAATTTGCACAGAACCTGTTGGCAATATGGATTACCTGGAATGCCACAATAAACTTCAGTTACTGCATTGCATTCTGCTGAACCAGATGGACTTAGCACAGGCTGAATATCAGACACTGCTGTATCTACTTGATATGGAGAGGCCTGGCAAGCATACAACACGCCGACCAAGATCAGTTTGGGTGCGCGAATGGCTGACCAAGAGGAAAGATCATGGGCATTACGAGAGGCTTATGAGCGAGCTGTGTGTTCAAGACATTGCCGGCTTCACCAACTTCACTCGGATGCCTCCGGATCTATTTTCTGAGCTTCTTGCTAGAATCGAACCAGTAATCCAGAAGGTATCTACCAGATGGCGCAGTGCTATCCCTGCCGGAGTTAAGTTGGCATGTGTCTTGAGATTTCTCGCTACAGGCGAGAGCCTGATGTCAAGCTCCTATAATTTTCGAATTTCTCAGCCGGCCGTTTCAATGTTTCTTCCCGAAGTTTGTAATGCTATAGTTGCTGCATTGTGGGATGAAGTCATTAAAGCTCCGAAGACTGCCGATGAATGGTTAGAGATCTCAGAGGAGTTTCGAGTGCGCTGGCAGCTACCAAATGCGATAGGGGCACTCGATGGAAAGCACATTAGGATCAAAGCTCCTAAGAAGTCAGGATCACTGTACTTCAACTATAAGCACTTTTTCTCAATTGTTTTGCTCGCTCTCGTAGATGGAAACTATTGTTTCCGGTGGTTCGATGTTGGTGCAAATGGCGCCTGCTCGGACGCACAGATTTTCAACCATTCTGACCTTAAATTGTGCATTGAGGATGGTTCACTTGAATTACCACCAGCTAGAAAGTTACCTGGAGACAATGAGCCATTCCCATTTTATATATTAGCCGACGATGCCTTTCCACTTAAACCCTGGATCATGAAACCGTTCGCAGGTCGGCTCACTTCTCGTGAGCAACGAGTATTGAATTACCGGCTATCACGTGGTCGCAGGGTCGTGGAAAACGCCTTCGGCATAATGGCCAGCAGATTCCGGTGTCTGACTGTACCCCTCCAGCACAAGTTGAGCACGGTAAACAGCATTGTTACCACTTGTATTGTTCTGCACAATTACCTGCACATGAAGGCACCCAGGGTCCAGAATGTCCTTCTTGATTGTGAGGATGAGCATGGTAATGTCACACCAGGGGCCTGGAGGCAAGCAGTCAATTGGGATGATGTTCACTCTGCACGTGGCCACAATGTGGACTTCAAAGCTGGAAAGAAAGCCAGACTGACGCTTATGAAATATTTCTCTTCAAATGTTGGGAGGGTCACATGGCAGGATGGAATGGTCGATAATTAATGTGTCGACCACAAGTAACTTCGACAACAAGACAACAAGTAAACTTTTGTGTAAATATTTTTAATGAACCATTGACATAAAGTATTCAAGTATTCAAGTATTCATGTGGTGGTAGGTGTTGACCGTTGATATATTATCCACTGACATGGATATTCCATTTGGATGTCACGAGGCCATAGGCCAGATGTACCAATGGCATGTAACCTGAGTGGGATGTTGTGTTATTGTCCATGAGCCACATGGTAGTGTTTTTATCTATATGACAGATATCCAAATTTAACATATGTTGGTTCATGGCAGAATCCATTGGTTACTGTGTGTCAAAATCCATTGTATATTCAACACAATATTCCATGGATCATATTTCACTGGATGAGACATGTCTGTTGTATAAATTCCAATGGAGTTCAAGCATGTGAATTTCGCAATTTTGCACTAACAAGGGATGTCATAACATGCTGTTCCAAATTTCAATGTGAAATGTGGTATAAAAGTGGTAAAAAAGCAAGACTACTCGGACAATATGGCATGGGGATGTGACTCGGCCTCCGGCCTCGTGACATCCCCATGCCAGATCCACCTCATTGTATATTGCATTTTTATCCATAAACCATGTTGTCTTGCTATACAGGCACATAACATTCAATGAATTCGGTCATTAAAATTCATCTGTCATAAACTGCCGATTAAAATTTAGATGTGATTTGTGAAAAGAAGCACGGCATGGGTGATGGACATAAATGCTACATCCCACTAAGTGCAATTGAATATTGCAATAGGAACGCCACTACACATCCGTCCTTGTGACGTCTCTTTGCCATAATTAGCTCATGGGATTATGTGGTAGTATCCATCAGCCAAATGGTCATGCTATATTCTGCAGATCTTCAATATGTATCTGGACCTCCCACAAACATCAGTCACTGGCAGTTATGAATACTTTTTTACCAGAACTTACTTCCAAATGGAGATTGTATGAACAACAGCACACATGAACATTCAAATAAACAGTTACGCCTTAAGAGAATTTGCAATCATGCACCTTATGCCTTTGGTGTTGGTATAATTCTCTGCAGATGGAGTACAGTGTGCAACTAGACCCAAAATGTCTATCAACAAGCAACTTAATTATAGAGTATCTCTTGAAGTATTGATGTGAACAACACTTCGCATAAGGTTTCTCCACGGATCATGATTTTGGACAGGCATCACAACCTCACTATGCATTGAACACTGATCACTGATCCTTTGAATATTGAATGAATCACAATGAACATGTGCGAGCCTGTTGCTTCGCGTAAAAAAAACAGCAAGTCCTCTATTTCAATGTGCAACACAAACATCCTCTAATCACTACTGATTTTCACTAGGAAAATGTTCCAGTTACTTGCACATATGATCCCATACCGCCAATAATGTGTATATGATGTACTTGTGTGTTGCAGTTAGTCTCTGATCCAATATACTACAGCAAGACCACATGACTGATGGAAAAAAATGCAATATCCCATGAGGTGAATATGGCATAGGGAAGTCACTAGGCCGGAGGCCGAGTGATGTCCCCATGCCATATCCACCAAGTGAGATATTGTGTTTTTTTAAATCAACCATGTGGTCTTGGCTAACATGTACCATAATGCGGAGACATACCATGGTTATGCAAAGAATGAACAACAATTTGCACTCACTTAAAAAATCAAGTACCTGGAAGTGTTTTTAAATTTTTTTTTTTGCAATAACTGTATTCTGCATACATGACATCTTGGCAGTTCCAAACAAGAAAAATTACTCAACAAGAAAAATTACTCTGGGTGGAGTCTTCCAACCAAATGTTAGCTATGCATGAATAAACTCTTTTAGCAATTAACGTAAAAGTTGTCGGCACATGTTTTCAAAAATCAGTGAAGAAATATTACAGATCACCAATTACTATCAGGATGCGACGGTAGGAAAAGTGATTTCAAATGGTAACCGCCATCTCCCTGCTCTGGGATATTTTCTTGCTTTCACTTGGTAATTGGACCATACATGCACAAACATCTGTCAGTTGAATTACTCCGTTTGTGAGTACTTAGTGAGCACATTGTTGGTCTGAGCCACCTCTTCCATCATGAAATATAGCACTACACAATCACTACTCGCCTGACCAGTTCCTATTATTCACAACATGTGCTAGTTGACTAAGCTGGGAGTTGATGCCAGATGCCAGATGAAAGAGCAAGGTGAATGAATATTGTACATGTAATTATAGCTTTCATTTGAATAACCAATTTGTAAGGAATAAACACCATTATTGTGAAGAATGACTCCTTTTGTTTTTGTTTTCTTTAGATTAGTGGCTTTTTCATTCGGACAAGTGGATTTCCAAAACCACTTGTACGAGGGACTAGTGGGTGTCAAAATTTACGTCGCACCCTTACTATGTGCTTCAATATCTTGCAAATATGAAATCATTGATATATATATAAGTTTTACAAGGCTAGCAACCTTTACTAGCATGGCTACATCTGAAGAAAAAAAAAGGTAACCCAAATGCCATCATTGTCGGCACTGATGCAGCAATGGAGAGAACTGCAGCGGCTCAGGCATTTGCGCTGGTGAGGCACACAATGGCTTGCTGTACAACGATTTCAGCAAAAGTGATCAACAGCAGTGGATTTTTGCGGTTAAGCATCCAATAGAAATGCTTAATTTAGATAAACCACTGTTGGTGAGCACTGCTGCTGTAATTGCTGTAGTGTCACTCGCGCCAATGACAGTGCCGCAGCTGTTCTTTGAGTCGTTGCTGCTTTGTCAGTCACCATCACTTACAAAAACCCAAATTTCCACGAGGTGTCGCTATCCCCAAAAAAAACCCAATAACAATAAACATACAACATAAGTCAGTGGTATATATTTTGCTATTAGTATTCAGATCTATACATACAGATGCCTTGTTACTGATCGTGGAAATCCATCAAATCATAAGTTTCTGATGGGCAATCAGGATTAGTTATGTCTGGGAGTAATGAATCTGAAGGATGTGGAACATTTTGCAGTGTTTGCATACTTCCTCCCGAGGAATTAATGGTCCATTGCGAACATTGAGGGACCGGGGAGATTCGCACCGCTCCGGCAACAGGTTGAAGAGGGTACAAATCATCTGGCCAAGTACTATTCGATAGCGGGACACCAGTGCTACTTAGTAGGCCCCCACTTTGATGCAATTGAGAGGTACTTGTGGCCATAGATGTGCTGGATGTCATAACACAGGTACTGACTTGTTCCACAGGAACTGGGACTGAAGTAAGGATATGATTAGGATATGAAGTGGCCACTGTTTGAGTACAGGTGCTAATCTTCTGCCGGGACCTGCGGACAAATTCTTTGGTACGAGTATAAATATCCTCCTCGTACTCATCCCACAAATCTTCATCGATATTTTTGTGAGCTGAGATAAGCCAGTGACCAAATGTTTGCTTCTGTGTTGAGGCTTGAGCTAAACTGTCTAAGGAAGAACAAACTCTACTCTGGTCTTCCCGAACTTTGTTCATGGTGGACATTAAATTCATGTAGCCTTCTTGCTTAGTTTCACCACTATTGATCTTCTTGCTGAAAAGTATATAAGTATACTCAATTTATTTCTGAAAATAGTATGCTATGTTATACTATCGATGTGCCTGCAATCGGCAACTGGTCTCATCATGTCCCTATGACATATCCACATCAGAACATTTTTATGCATCCCAGACAATGTCGACATTATCAAAAAAACCTTTGAAGATACTGACACAGAGTGCTCTCCTTGAATTTACAATTTACTAACAAATAGGAAGCCTGGATATTTGAACATGGAGATGGAAGAACACCTAACATTAGAACGGAGAAAGAACATCTTCAGTGAAGATGCCAACTCTGCCAACTCCCGTCCGCGTTATTCACGATCTCAATACAGGAATGCCCCCTTGTGGAATAAGTAGGTATGCTGCAGAAGGAACATCTGCTGTTGGGGGATGAGTTTGACAACAGGTTCCCTTCTACGTGAAGAGGACTGCTGCGACTGTTGGGACACAGATATCGCCGCACACTCATTGCTACTCAGCACACCAAATTCCCTTCCCTAGTACAGGGAGGGAGGGAGGGAGGGGGGAGGGAGGGAGGGAAAACTTATAAATGAAATATAGAGAAAGTGAGAGAGGGAGGGAGAGGCAGAGAGAAAGACAGAGAGAGAACATAATAAGAGCTCAAAGAGAAAGATGCAGGGAGGGAGGGAGGGAGGGAGGGAAGGAGGGTCGGAGAGAGGGATGGAGGGATGCATCTTGACTGTAAATTATAATTTATATACCCATTTCATGCTAATTTTAAATTCACCTGTATTACTTTATATAAAGACTGCTTCAACTGTTCGAACACAATTTCTATAAAACCCAGGACTACGGCAAATAGGATATATCATCAGTATACCACTTTCTCTTGGACTACACGTAAGACTCACGTGTTGCGAGAAAGCCTAATACACATGCCAACTTAACACCTGCAGGAAGAGATCTTCAGTGAAGAGGCCAACTCTGCCAACTCCCGTCCGCGTTATTCACGATCTCAATACAGGAATGCCCCCTTGTGGAATAAGTAGGTATG
>JAUOBU010583165.1:0-10553 GCA_032360585.1 Nereis procera | reverse complement strand
AACACATTGTCTTATCACAACAAGAAGTGCTACATCACTACCGTCACTGCCACCACCAGGAACATAACTACAGTTCACCACTATCACCACGCCAAATTCACAAGTAAGAAGATTATCTACGAACTTCCCATGTTCATATGCAGACGGGATTTGCCAATGTAGTACTGTTTAGGACCAACAGTTATGAAGTAGATCCATATCTACCTGAGCCACATGAGACTTGGCTCAATGAGGACAGAGTTCAACAGTTAGTTGAGTCATACGCCTCATTCAATGAAGAGAGGTTTGAGACATTCAGACCTGAAGGATATCCTGAGAGACAACCATGCCTTCTCTGCTATTTCTGTGATCCCAGGAATACAGAGTGCCTTGATTGCGACATTCGTCCTAAGGTCTAGCACCAGGCTCGAGTGGTTCGGGCCCAGAACAGGAGAAACCAGAGATCACCATCTCTGTTCTCGGATGTTGGCTCAGTAGACAGCACAGATCTCTGATGGTCCTGTGCTGATGAAGACAGAAATCCTCCAGCCATAAAATATCCCAGGATCATTTATCATACAACCAGAACCATACATCGTCCTAGAATATCATGGTCCATATTTATCTTGGCTGTGCTGGAAATGTGCCCATGAGTGGAAATGCAGCTGAGACTGAATAAACAACCAAAACAAAACAAAAAAAGCACATTGGGTCAACCAACTACAACAGGAAGTTTGGATCAGAGGATATCTGTTTGGAGCACCACCGGTAGCCTCAAAGGATGAAGGGGCAGTATCCATTCCCAAGGAACAGCTATTGGAACAGGATCTAGACAACATCCTACATTAATCTGACATCTAACTTTGAGAATCTAACAGACTTTCGTTAGGACTGCTAACCAAACCTAATCTTCGTTCATCAAAAACATCACCTTACAAACACCCACAGACAAACAGCTTACAAACTAACAAACACTGTGACACTTTCGTAAGAACTTTTCAACTGCTCACTTGTGAATTTTGCTTGTAGTATACCTTCCAAGTATACCCAACAGCAGAGCTGGATAGAATCTGACACACCAATCATGCACGGAACAGACCATCGCCTTGACCTGGCATCACCTCATAACGTGTTGTATGATGATCATTAGATTCAGATAGGCTTCATTAGCATAGACCATACTTCCATCCATCAATTGCTGGTGAGATCATTCAGATGGGGCAATAATGATGATGGCATTTGGTAGGCCTCATTAGGAAATGCATGACCCAGGTGCTAGATTAGGATCAAACCATGCCCGAAACTGTCCTGAACCACTGTGAGATGAAGATGACATGAATAAAAATGAAGTGTTAGCCAGTCTAGGTTTAGGTACCAAGAAGGACCAAAGCTCGGTCACACAGTCAAGGACCCTTCAAGTACAGGTGAGACCTCTGTTACCTCCAACAATAAAGAAAAGAGCCCCTCCACAAAAACGAACACCCAACGAATGAGTGTAGTTGATGTCCCTACTGAGTCTGACAATGTAGACAACGTTATGTATGCATACCCCGAGACTGATGAAGTATTCACAGATCCTGCGGATATGAAGTATGTCCAGTTAGGTTTTATAGAGGGCCCCAAATAGAGGTCAGGTCTATGGTAGAGGTCAGGGTTGAGGCCAAGATTATTCTTGACCCCAAACAGTTTATCGTTACAACAGGTCATTTGGGAGTTATCTTTCAGATTATCAAAGTCAATCTCAGTCTAAAGATACATGTAGTCTTAATGACACTCATCATCATAAGGTTGTAGATGGAAAGCTGGAAAATACAGTCTCGAGTCTTCGCATGGTCCAGCCCGCACAGTTCACATAGGTGATAATAGACAAAATTAAAACAGAGGTTCAGGCCCCCAAATTCAATGAGCGCCTGATTGCAAACCCATTTGCTCCCATTGTAACAAGGCTGGTCATATTCCTCGAACTTGTCAAAAGAAAAATTAGGCAAGCGTCAAACTAGAGGGCGATCCTTCCCGAGGCAAGGGACATGCCCAAATAGAAAGGCCTCAGAATCTTGTGTCTACATCATTGATGTCAAGGACATGAAGAGATCCATTGTTTCAGATTGATATTAGGCTCAGCACAGGTGTCTTAAATTCATGAAGATGTAGTTAAAATCCTACTAACATCTTTGAGCGAATGTAGCAAGGATCCTCTTTCTCATTTGAGATCAGCCTCAGGTGACTTGATTCCCAGTTCAGGCTGCTACATCATAAAATTCAACATTGGCGAAAAAAGATATCTCACACAAAGTTCATACTGCTGCAGTCATCAAACACAGTGCCCTATTTAGAACACAATAGTCATGGAAGGCCATAATTGACTGTGACAAGAACACGATCATGCCGAGTGGACATACTGTACCATTATCATTTTCTGAAATGCTTGGAAAGTCAAAAATCATTGTCCCACTCGTGTCAAATCTAACAAATATCCCCATGTTTGGATGTTGAAATATATGAGATCTCCGCTTATGAAGAGGGCATTCTAGCTTGAGAACCTGGTCTCATCGTTTTGAATGTTGTGAGCAGGCCAAATGTTGATTCTATTCCTGTCGCTCTGATGAATGCCTCCACGAAAACCCATAGCTCAAATTTAGGAATTTTCGGGTGACGGGATAACACAAATTTGGATCTGAACCCAGCATGCTGAGGCAGAAGCTATCCGTGAAGTACCCATCCCCAACTCAGTCCGAGAGGTACACAGCTTTTTAGGTATGGCAAGCTATTACAGATGTTACTGCCCTTGATTCTCAGATTTAGCTAGACCCCTGACCAACCTTACCAAGAAAGATGCACAATTTCAGTGGGACTCAGACTGTCCAAATGCAGTTGCTGTGTTAGAAGACGAAGTGTCTTCAGCCCACCATATTGATACCCCCTGATCCGAAGAATAGTTCTACACTATGGACGGATACATCTAATTACGGGATTGGTCGGGTCCTTTGTCAAGTGGATGAAAATGGATGTCACAGACAAGTGCCATTTATATCAGTAAAACTCACACAGATACAAAGAAAATGCTCCACTTATGAAAATAAGCTGTTTGCTATTGTTCATGCCTTGTCAGTATTCAGGCACATCCTTTATAGATGCCCATTCGCAATTTTCACTGACCACACTCCATTGACCCACATCATGGGAACTCAGCATAGCGATCCCAAGATACAAAGATCGGCCATGACGATTGCTGAATATGATTGTTCCATCTGCCATATCAAAATGAAGAACAACAGTGTAGCCGGCTTTCTAAGTAGAATAGGTGACCCTGATTATCATGCGACTACCAAAGAACACCCTTTGCCTATTGAGGGAAGGTACCAAACCCCAAAAACACTTGGTTAATGTAGAAGTGGACTCTGACCTTGACGAAATTAGCATGATGATTCAACTCCCCAGACACCGCTATGATAACAGGAACAAGGATGATACTGATGACGGATATGATACTGATTCTGATCAAGATTTGAACCCAGAATCTCCCAGTAATGCATCACTGGTTGGTTAGACAAAATTCGGTCCATTTCAGTGAAAAGACCCAACAATCTGCAGGATATGGGATCAGCTGACTTGAAATGCCTGTCCTCATCACCTATCATTAGAGAATGATACGTAATTCTCAAGCAGTGCCTCTATTGCGTTGATAGAAAGGATAGTCGATCATGCTCATGAAGGTTTTGCTTGGGGGCACTTGAGTGTAAGATATAATCTTATCTGTGTAAATGATATTTTTGGCAAGGAGTGTATCGTTAGGTTCTCGAAAAAGTGAATGAATGTATTCCATACAATTTTGATAATCTCACTACAAGAAAATACAATCCCTTGGTCTCCCTTTCACACAATAAGCAAAAATCTCTATGGCCCTTTTATAATTTATATCAGGCAAAGGGAACTCTTATATCTTCGCAGCGATTGATCAGTTGACTAGACGCATAGAATGCAAGGCGATTCCAAACAAGAATAGTAAAGAGATTGCAAAGTTTGTTCTGGATGATATTGTGGCTAGACATTCGACACCAAGAGATGTCAGATAATGGCAGTAAGTTCATAGAATTATATCATAAACTCACCAGAACATTGAAGATGGTCCATATTTAAGTTGCAGCCCACACCCCTCAGGCAAATGGCAAATGTGAATGTGAATGCTACATATGAAAGTCTGAATGTTGGTAATCCATTTATGTTGACAGAACAAATTTTACCCTCCATAGCTCCCTCAATCTCATATCATTGAAAAGCTAGGCCCTCACAGACGTCTTGTCAAGGACCAGATTGCTGATAAGCAAACATGCTTGAATGGAACGCAACTAAGAAAGGCCTGTGAGGGTAGTGAGTTGGGGTATCAATAGACCCACAGAAGAACTGGAGGGATGACGTGCTAGCCACGTAGTCAACGATTCTGACAATGACGTCGATTACTCAGAAACCCCTCTACATTCTCAAATTGGAAATCTGAAATTCTTGAGCCTACTAGAACGACAATAGAAATCATACCTTGGCTTGACAAGACAGAAACAATGATTAGATTGCCTAAACCTCCTGGAAAATCTCTTCAACCCAAACCCCCACATCCACCACCAAGAACACCAGTTTTGGTACTGATGGTTTGCCATTGCACAGATCGGAGAGAAATTCCTAATGGTTTATAACCTGTAAATGGACTGATTTCTCATAGAACAGGCAGAAGCTTGGCTCAACAATTAGATAGAATAAGTCTGACGAACATTTCAGTTTTGTGGTTTCAGAATGCGGTTGATAGTTGCCTTGGCAGCTATGGCAACTATGATGGGCCTGACCAATGCCAATGACACTGCCACTGCCCCTACGGTGGTGTTCAGACCATCTAAAAAATTCTGCACATCTCAGAATAAATTAATCATGGCTTTCAGCATTGGGCCTTTCAGAATTAAAAATAGTAATTGACAAAATAAATTCTCAAATAGCTGATCTCTTTGTAGGCTATTGTAACCCCTCTACTATCCATCCATCAGCTCTCAGCAATGTTTTACTAAAAATCAAAAAACAACTCCCCGGTCTATTACATCTTCCCTTCGACACAGATGATGACCTATATAAGTATTATCAGTATCTTAATGCCTATCTATTTCCATTTCCAGATGGTTCCACAATCATGTTAGATATCCCACTGGGAGATCTCAGTTTGGAGTTTGATGGCTATAAAATTCAGACCTTCGATGTTCCATATCCTAATTCTACTATTGTAGCTCACCTAGATCTGGATGTTGAATTTATGGCAATATCACCTGACCTCAGCAAAATTTGTTATCTCTTAGCTTGGGAATTGAGATATTGCTCAGATGAAGTGTTTCATATTCACAAGATCACAATTCTTGTCTACCAGACTGTTGGTATGCAAAATGATTGACTTGTATGTATTGTATTTCAGGAGTGCATTGAAATGGCTACGTTGTAGACCTGTGATTTTCATACATGTGCTCATTTTGTTGCGTTGTCATGCCTCTAGTGTGAGATTAGGTTAGCTTTGTGCATTGATAACTTGAAGTTATATGCATATTACCCGTTCTGGTGTTGAAAGAGTCATAGTTCATGAGCAACATTGGTCAAGTTTAGTGTGTTAGCTACTCAAGTTGCTACCCTAATCATGGACAGTCAGTTTGTTAATTGAGGATGTGAGCTACCCGTCATGAGGAAACCATTTGTTTTGTTATTCAACTGGCCACTTAAGAATTCTCTGTCCAGTCAAATTTGTTAGTTTAGTTTGCGAGCTACACTTCATTTTGTTCATTGAGAATGTGAGCTACCCTTCATGTGTAAAGCCATTTGTTTAGTTATTCTACTGGCCACTTAAGGTTTAGGTTTTCTACTGGCCATTTTTCTGTCCAGTAAGATTTATCAGTTTAGGTCGCGAGCTACACTTCTTTTTGTTCATTGAGGATGTGAGCTACCCTTCATGTGTAAAGCCATTTGTAGTTATTCTACTGGCCACTTAAGGTTTCGTTATTCTTGGATTTATTGGTTTACGTTGCGAGCTACACTTCATTCTGTTTATTGAAGATATAAACTACCCTTCATGTGTAAACCATTCGTTATTTCTCTGGCCAGGATTAGATTTGTTCTCACGCTACCCTTCATGCGTTAGTTGTTCAACTTTGCTCTTTATGGACGAATTATCCAGTCAGTTCGCAAGTTCAGGCCACACGTTATATTTCATGGTGAATAAAGTTTTTTTGTGTTGTGTTGTTGGAATTACTTTACCATGGGTTAGCTTAGTTACTTAGTCTGCTACCTACTCCCTGTCCACATGGTAACATCCTGGGCATAAGCATAGCCCTGAATAATTCCGGTAGAACCTTATTCAATTCCCTCCCCTCATTATGAGTCACTCAGTCATGGAATGCCCATCCCTTGTGCCCTTCCTGCCAGCCCTGTCACCCTCCTAAGGTCGACTTCAGCTTCTTCAGCTCTTCAGCTTCGGGAGCTACAGGGGCCTCAGCCTTCCGTCACGCAGTGTCTGGGCACTGCCTGCCAGGGAGTGCCTTCTCAGGCCTGAGGGGGCAGGTCCTGTGTGTTATGAAGGCGCAGGCCCTGCCTTCTCAGTACTAGGTTGCTTCTCAGCATTAGTTAGCCTTGCTCCAGACATGGTTGCAGCTAATGGCACATTAGGTTGACTTGTTTATTTTCTCTCAGTGAAGTCATCGCTGGTTGGAGATAGAGTGCATTGAAATGGATTGCTTTCCTTCAGGAATGCCTTCTCTTGTGAAATTTATACTTGTACTGTTAAGTTAGGTTTGTTGTTGGGTTGCTTTGAAGCACACCCTCACGTTAGTTGGCCCTCGAGGGCCTGTTCTTGCCTTGGTTTCAAGTGTAGGTCGCTCAGTTTAGTTCGGATGTAGTGCCATTTGTTACCAGTTTAGTTAGGGTTCAATCAACTAGTTGCACCTTGGGAGTTATTTAGTTTCAGTTAGCAGCTTTTGCCATCACATGACTTAGTTGGGCTTCTGTGCATATTATCAAGACCACATTATATCCATACCAGTTTTCACTGCTCATCTCAGCACGAGTATTAGAGCCAGTAAATGCGGTCATTTTATGCAGGCTTGAGACGAGAACGAGCTATGCCCCAAATGTAGACCCTGTCTCCCTCCTGAAGTAGATAGGCAGAGAGTTTATTGTAAAGTCTGTGACTTGTGGACTGAGGAGTGGCAGAAATATCTTAGTCAACGCACCTACAAATCCAGACCGTATGCATCAGCTAGCGAACCTAAGTCACCTCAGATTCGTGTTTCGTCCCCGAAGTCTAGGCCCTCTAGCTTATTGCCCCGGGCCAAGAGTTTCCCTCAGATTTCGTGCACAGTTCCTCAGGTGACCTTTTCTAATAAAGATTCTGACAAAAAGTCGCCTGGAGTTAAGTCGACTCGCTCTGCCCCTGTGTGCAAAGCCAGTTCTCACAGTCTAAAAGGTAGAGCTATGTCCGTGCCTTCTTTGGAGTCAGAGCCTACCTTGAGACCTTCCTTTGGAAGATTGGCTCGTAGGGGAGTGGTCCTGGACCCTCTTGGGAGCAAGGTTCCCTTCTCTGGGAAACCCTCTGCTCCCCTGTGATCTGCTCAGGGGGTTCCTCCCAAGCAGTCACAGAAGTCTAAGTCTGCCCCTTCCGAGAGGCAGGATATCAGACAGGAGATGACCGTGACTGTCCATGAGACAGTCAAGCCGGATCTGGTGGGCAAGCACAAGAAAATCACCTCTGAGTGACCCGGTGCCTAGAGCTGTTGGCCCAGTTCACCAGGACAGGGCAGGTGAAAAGGTCTATGTCCCCAGCCAGCTCGGAGGGTAGTGTTTGTTCCTCTCCTTCACCAGTTAGGAAGGAATCTCTACCTGAGGCCATGGAGGCTAAGCGCAAGTCTGCTAGGTACTCCACCTGTCCAGGCATTCAACTTTTGAGTCAGGCTGTACCTAGGTCCAGCTCATCTTGCCCGGTGCGTGGAGCTCATGGCTCAGTGCCCAGAGCTGTTGGCTCCTCAGTTGGGACAGGGACCCTGAAGCATCCCTCTAGACACCAGGTGTCAGATCTTCAGGTTCAGGCTTCTCCTAAGAGCTTGGCGCCTAAATCTTCTTCTGGCTTGAAGCGTGGTGTATCTGCAGGCCCTCTCTCTGCCAAAAGGAAGGCTACTTCTGCCTTTTGGCACTCTCATGTCGTGGATACCTTGCCGAGGGACATATTCGGGTCACCTGACACACTTGTCGACATTACCCTGGAAAACAGGGAGTTCCATGTACCACCACCGGTGGTTCAAAAGCAGATCCCCGCCTCAGGCAAACAAGTTCCTCACATCCCCCCCCCAGGGTGTTACCTCAGGCCTCAGGAAACCCTTTTCAAGAGACCATCATGGATTCGCCTCAATCATCTTCTGAGCATCAGACTCAGGCCCACATAGCTTCTATGAGGGCCAAGATAGCAGATTTAAAAGCTAGGGTTGATTCGGCTGAGGATGTTTCTAAGGTCCCTCCTCAGGTAGAGGACTTATCGGGGGGAGAAGAGAAACCAGCCTCGAAATGGAGGATGAGGCAATTCAGATGATTTGTTGGGGAAATACTACCGGAGTATGTTCCCCAACCAGATCTGGACTCATTCAATTCACATGGAATTGCCCTGTCTTCCTTAGACTCTTAATTTGAGGAAGACAGAAGGGCCAGGAATATCGAGAATATCCTTCTTGATGAATTACCTTTATCCTCTCTCCTAGTTGGGATACAACAGTATCTTGATGGATATCTACAAGGGACTGAGGCCCCTAGACCAATCTATTCGGTAGACAAGCCCCTTAAGGAGTTCAGCCTACCAAGACAAGTTAAGGGGAGTCGAAACGCACCTTCAAGACAGCCACTCCAAGAATTTATGGCTGTTCTTTGGGCAGATATAAGGTTAGATCTTCCCAAGACAAAGATAAAGCTTATCTTGTAACCTGCCCTCAACCCGACAGAGAGATAGCCTTGTACTCTCAATCCGCTATACAGTCCCTTAGACCCCTCCCCTGAGGAAGCTATGATCAGGGAGGAGTTATCGGTGTTATCATATGTGGATTAGGCCCTGGCAGCAGGTATGTCCATTGCCGAACAGGACACCAATGACGCCTCCCTGAAGGCCCAATCCAAAGAGGCCATACAAGTTGGCCTCAGGGCCATAGAGCATGCTTCAAGCATTACTCTCAAGGTCGTGGGCAACATGGAGCTGGCACACTGCTACATGGCTATCCGGTACTTGCCCTTCAACCTTGAGACCAAGGCGGAGCTCAGGGCTCTATCCTCTGGGGCAAGAAGATTTTTTTTTTCTGTGGGAAACACGAGGAAGCATCAGAACGCGCCTTCAAGCGTGCTAACAGACGTGAGTTGAGGGTGGACTTTAAGACCACCAAGCCACCCCAACCTAAGAAGCCCAAGAAAATGTTCTCTCATCAGGCCCCTGAGGAATTGGGGTTCAAGGGGAAGGGTAGAGGAAAGTCGAAAGGTAGAGGAAGGGGCAGGGGTCAGCCTCAAGAACAATCCTCTGACTCTCCACCACAAGTAGGTTTGACATCAGCACCTCAGGCAGAGCCTAAAGGTAAACATGAACCCTCCAAGAAGAGGCAGCAGCCCTAGGGGCAATGGCCCTGCCTTCCCTCCCATAGTCGGAGCCAGGTTATTGGGATATCTCCCCCAGTGGGAGAGTTTGACTCACAATCGCTTTGTATTGAAATCATCAGGGATGGGATCACCCTGTCTTTTCGCGAGCAGCCACTGCTATCCTAGGACTTCAGTGTTCCGAGAGAGGGCAATCCAAAGAGAGAAGCGCTGCTTGCAGAAATTCGTGCAGTGCTATCCGAGGAAGCAATAGAGCCCGCGAAGCCTCAGACTCCGGGTCTTATTGCAATTTATTCCTGGTAGCAAAGCAGACAGGGGATTTCGTCCTGTGATCAACCTCAAGTCTCTCAATCATCTGATGTACAATCAGAGTTTCAAGATGGAGACTTTGAGGTCGATTGTGAAGTCAGTGGCCCTCAGGAGATTGATCTGTGTCAATAGATCTGAAGGATGCATATTTTCACGTCCCAGTCCATCCAGACTATCGGCATTACCTGAGGTTTGCGTTTTCCCAAATAGAGGCCTATCAATTCAGAGCTCTTCCTTTCGGCCTCTGTTTGGCTCCAAGGAATTTTACAATGATCCTCAGGGAGGTGGCTACATCCTAGAGCTGGTGAACATGGAGAAGTCAGATCTGACTTCAACACATCGTCAGTGCGTCCTACCCTCAGACGGGTGGAAAGACTCAAAGGGTGTGCAAGGTTGTTTGTCAGGAGACCCAGTCAACCAGCCAGAGTGGTACTGAGGTTGCTAGGCCACATGGTCCGTCTGTCCGACATCACTCATATGGGCAGGTTGCACACAAGGCCCCTTCAGTTTTGCCTGTTGAGCCAATGGCGTCGGCGTTGCAACAACCTAGAGCAACAAGTAGTCCTAGATGAAGTTGCTCTCCATGACATTCAGTGGTGGCTCTCCAAAAAGAGGGGGTGGGGGGTGGG
>JAUOBU010582053.1:0-17822 GCA_032360585.1 Nereis procera | reverse complement strand
CACACACACACACACACACACACACACACACACACACACACACACACACCAGATGTGTCTGAATGGCCCACTCGGGGTCTGACATCTGACGGCAAACATGTGTATATCATGTGAATATATATGATATCTGAGTAGATAATCACTCAGGGGTCCAGAGCTATTGGGACAGTGTCTACACTCAATGAACTGCATATATATCAATAGGTTCATATCGGTCATGCAGGACGATTTGGACACATAAGAAAAATGGTTGGTCACCATATTGGTGGCATCAAAACAATTCTAATAACTCGTTGTTCTTTCGCCCTCACCTGACAGATAAGCTCTAGCAGACCGTCAAAGATAAGAATCATCAAATCAAGAGTTGACCAGACAGGCAGGTTGCCGTCAAAGTGGATCTCAGTCAATGCAGCTCATTGGGTCAGGTGGGCGTATACAAGACATACGTCCCACTTGCAGACAAATTGATACATAGCTGTGCAGACTGGCACCAGACAAAGCTGATAACTTGCCACTAACTTCCATCTCAATAGATTGGATGCGTATCCTTGACAACAGCTAAAGGCGATGAAATAATCCCCATATGCACCTCTATCCATGGCCTTGGACATAGAATAGAGATACTGGACCCTCGAGTCAGAGATCAATTCTCTTCTTTGAAGTATCACTTTTAAGATGTAACAATGAAACATTGATATCTGTCAAATGAATTCTTCCCTTATGAATACTGTTTCAGTCTTCTGTTTCCATGGAGTTTTTGTCGTTGTCGCTTGTCAGCTGTTTAATCTATTTGAGTGTATTGATGAGGTTATGGTCAGCGGATCCTCATCCTGGACCCCAGAAATACATGTGACAACGTCTATCACCAAATCCTCATCTGTAAATAGGTAAATTACCTATGCATTGGTTCTCTAAAATGGACAGTAACAGACTAAATATCATCATTGCTCATCGTAGTTGGGTCTAGTGGAGTGTGGAGTTCTCCAAGGCTCAAGTTTGGTTCTCTTCTCATCCATATTATCTATGGATGATTTATATTTTCATGTTTAAATTCTGCTGGTCTCTCACTGTATGCCGATGACTTACATGTGACTACATAAACCAGGCCATAGATTGATTGATTGAGTAGTGTTTTACATCTCGTCAACCCATACCCAGGCCATAGATTTTCAACAACCAGGCCATAAATTTTCAACAAATATATATGTGGCCAAACTCAATTGTGGCAGCTAAAGTAGTCTATGGACAAATGTACTTATTCGGTGTGACCATGGTAACCAGGGAGATGGTCAAGTATGTGATGTTTATGTGCTGGACCATGATTGCCCAGTTTATGCACTGCTAGGTGAGTGCATAGTACACATAAGACCTGAGATGGATTGTCTGATTTGGTAACGCCTGGATAGAGGGAGATTATCAAGGGGTAGAAGTGGATGTTACTATAGCAACCATAGAGATAAACAAGTGTTTATCCATAGGCCGGCAGTGATTGCTTCATTCAGATTCCGGAGGCTGCAGTAAACATGATACAGATAAGGCAACCAGCCAGGGATTGTCTCATTTGGTGGCGAGACCCTGGGAATAGATGAACAGCAAGCCTTCACATGATTGCGGCTACCATGGAGATGAAACACATGTGTTATGGCCCTATTACACTTACGCGGTTGCCGGACGATTTTTGACGTTATTCTTCCGCGGCCTATATCCCGACTCCGCTTCTAAAATATCTGTTTCGGACTGTTCCTCGTGGACGCAACTTCGTACGGTGTAGTTTCACGGATTTCACACGGTTTTCGTACGGATTTAACACGGAGTCCAACGGTTTGTTCACGGTTTTGTACGGTACGACCGTATCCATTCAGGCGGTTTGCCGCGGTTTCTGTACGGTTTATGACGTATTTCATACGGTTTGACACAGTTCTCATAACGGTTTGGTACGGTTTGGTACGGTTTGAGCTCATTTATCACCGGTCTGAAACGGTGTTAGACGGACACACACAGTCTACGTACGTTTGCATACGGTTTTGGTACGGTTCTTGTTCGGTGTTCAGACGGTCTGGCACGGAAAGAGTCAACTGCGTACGATTTAACCCTCTAAGACTCACTTCCGGTTGTTTGGGCAGGCAGAGAAGAGTGAAATTGAGTTGTCTTTTTTCCTTCATTTACGTCTATTTGAACCACAAGTTTCTCTGATATAATGTCTAGCAGCAAAATGTGCTCTCCTGCATTAGCATGGGCAATGCAGAACTTATCCGAATGGGAGAAATTGCCCTCTCTTCACGCCATACTTTTGCATCAGCAGAACGTGTCACACCAGAACATGTTGATTTTGATTGGTCTTTTGGGGCTTCAGATGACCAAAAGAGTTCGTGCGCGCCGTAAGCGTAAATGCTGGGTTCGTCAGTGGCTGCTAAGTCGACCAACGCATGGTCATTACGACAAGCTTGTCCATGAACTCTCGTTAGATGATATTCCGGGGTTTACTAACTTTACGCGAATGCCCCCTGACGTATTTGCTGAGTTACTCTCTCTTGTGGAACCTGCTCTCCAGAAGAAGTCAACACGCTGGCGGAACGCATTGTCGCCTGGTCTGAAGTTAGCCTGCACGTTGCGTCTGTTGGCTACCGGTGATAGCTTTCTATCTGCATCCTACAATTTTAGGGTGTCTCAGCCGTCAATATCCAACTTTGTGCCGGATGTCTGTGACGCGATTGTCGACGCTTTAGGGGATGACATGATCAAGACACCTTCCACAGAAGCAGAGTGGTTGGAAGTGGCTGAGGGTTTCCAGAGCAGATGGCAGTTGCCACTCTGTGTCGGTGCCGTAGACGGCAAACACATACGTATTCAAGCGCCTCCAAACTCAGGATCTCTTTATTTCAACTATAAACATTTTTTTTCAATAGTGCTCTTAGCTATGGTTGACTCTAATTATTGTTTTCGGTGGTTGGATCTCGGAGCTAACGGCGCATGTTCTGATGCGCAGATATTCAATCAGTCTGATCTCAAGTCACAGATAGAATTGGATGAAATAAATATGCCTTCCCAAGGATTGCTTCCCCATGACAATGTGCCCCAGAAGTATTATTTGATCGCCGACGATGCCTTTCCTTTGAAAGAGTGGCTTATGAAGCCATATGCTGGCAGAGTAGAAACGCATGCCCAGCGCATTTTCAACTACCGTCTGTCCAGAGGACGACGCGTAGTTGAAAATGCGTTTGGAATATTGGCAAATAGGTTCCGCTGTTTGTTGACAACAATGTCAGCTAGTCTTCAGACTGTGCGGAGTATGGTGATGGCCTGTATTGTCCTCCACAATTATCTCAGGTTAAAAGTACCCCGTAGCCAAAATGTTTTACTTGATACTGAGTGTAATGATGGCAGAATCATACCCGGAGCGTGGCGCCAAAATGTCTGCTGGGAAGATGTCCATAGTATGCGAGGGAACAATATTGACTTCAAGAACGGGAAGAAGAAGCGCTTGACGCTTACTAAATATTTCAGTAGTGAGATTGGAAGTGTTGCCTGGCAAGATGAACGTGTGTAGATTTACTACATGTCATCCTTGGTATCTTGCATGCCCACATTTGCATACCTTTCCTTCCACATACTCAACAAACAATAATGTACATTTATGAAATGTTTTATTTGTAAACTCGTAACAAAATTATATGTACCTTTTCAGAGAACATCCTCTGTCAAACAATACGTGTACAGGCATTTTTTTAAAAATAAGTACATCACCAAAATTATATGTACCTTTTCCGAGAACATCCTCTGTAAAACAATACGTGTACA
The DNA here is from genome assembly GCA_032360585.1 of Nereis procera. Classification (NCBI taxonomy): domain Eukaryota; kingdom Metazoa; phylum Annelida; class Polychaeta; order Phyllodocida; family Nereididae; genus Nereis; species Nereis procera. The sequence goes on along the minus strand of JAUOBU010582053.1, from coordinate 14,024 downwards.
GGCATTCTTTTAAAAATAAGTACAACACCAATGTTGTAATATGACTCAATTAAGGTAAGAATCCAATCTTGACCAAGTCATTGACCTGACTCCTGTTTCAATTCGGGTGTTTGTTCCAAAGAACCAATATCTTATCTTTCCTATCATTGAATATCATTCCATATATTTCTGTTTTTTTCTTGAAGAGAAATATACCCCTTTTTGCTGAATATATGCAATAAAATCTATATATTGTGAAGTCAACATGACATATAAAAATGTGTATAGAAGGGGGCTTAATACACATATTCTGTCTCTATCGTTGTTTATGTACACCTCGTAACCAGTCTTCTATATTTGCTGGTTAGATGCTTAAGAGATGAAGATGTCTTTCTACTGGTAATTTTCAGTGCTAGATATTCAGGTCAAATTGGTATTAGAGGCAGAGATTCATCAAGGCCGCATGTCAGTAACGCATCCTCTATCTGACGCATATGCCACTGACTTCGCCAATCCAATTCCAATATGGTTTGTCATCTACATGCAAGCATTCTTGCGATACACATTTCTAGAAAAAAAATCAAAAAACAGATATGGTCTTGTTATTCATAAGTATCCATCGAAGACCATACTAGACAGATGGCATAACCTGCAATGCCATTACACAAATCTGTCGATTCACAGTACCAAGCATCGTGATGAACGTGTCAACAAATCACAATCAATGTTTCTAAAACTAAGTAACCTCTTGAACAGTATCATATATTTTTAACAATCAAACACAAAAGCATCATGTCGAGACAAATTATCCCCGAATATTCTCAGCAATTGCTACATGTGGACGGATAATATGTTTGAGGAACATGTTACTATGTTACTATTCAAATGCAAACATTTTAGATAGTGCGGTAAATCTTGTTTATCTTTGTTATTCCAAATGCGCATGAACGCATTATATGTGCTATTGAATCACCTGTCAAACAAATTGTCATTTCACTGTTATTTAAATTGTAGATTCATGTCAATTACTGCACAATGTATTTGACCAGTCTCTTATAGGAACAGGTGCAAGTGCCAATTTGAAATGTATATTTTAACAACACAACATGAATGTTGGATGGTAAATTAAACTGCCATGATGTCGAGAAGGTGTAAGGACCTCATTAGGCACGAGGTCAATTGACAATGCGTCGGACCATGGAAAGGTGGGCGTAGTGCGTTTTTGTGCAGCATCATTGCGGTCATGCTGTTATATGAAAGATAACATAAATGTTCAACGCGGTATGTTTTGAAAGCAGTAGCTACATGCCAGGATCCATTGAAGCATGGTTGTCGAAATACATTTAATATTTAGGGCAATGATCTATGTCTTATATTCCAATAAGAAGCATACTTGTTCTGTGAAATATTTTATGAAGGCAAAATGCGTTAATTATATTAGAATATAAGACATTGAAATACCATGTGAATATGGAATGGAAATTGACAAGCAGTATTCAATAGGTACTGTTGAGGATTTACTGCTGTCAAGACATGCCGATTCGCAGTTAGATGTGATCTGTTTTATAAAAGAAAGACCACATTTCTGATAGACAAAAACGCAATATACTAATCTGTCAATATGGTGATGCGACGGCAGTTGGCCTTAGGCCTAATCTTGTCCTTACACCATCTGCACATCAGGGCAGTTTGATTTCCCAGGCAACCGGAATGTAGTCTTGCTGTAATCTCTATATTATTACATTCATGTCTGACAGAATACACAACTTGTTATTATTCAGATACAGAAATTGAAGATGAAATGACCAATATCTTTGAAACCCATAAAAGGCACAATGAGACCCTTTCGATGCTGCCTATTGCCCTGAAACGGAGCAATAAAATTATGTAATTAATAACAAGCTGGTCATGTCAGAAACATAACTAACGCCAACAGACAAGATATGCAACATATCAAATGCTTAGATTTTGTCATCTTCATAGTCAAGAACATTCTGCAACTGATCTTGAATGATAAGGGTGGTAGGGTTTTCATTGGTAACAATCCCTTGAGCGACATCTGCCTGCGGGGTATTCTGCAGTGTGTGCAGCACTATTTGATTTGCTCCCAGTTCCCATTGGCCGGTCGGTGGTACAGGGGAAATTCTAACTGCACTGGATGATGTTGGTCCTGGAAAAGATAGCTGAGACCATGTCACAGAAGTGACTGGGACACCTGTACTAGTTAACAGTATTTCACCTGTGCCACTGCTACTGCTTGAACTTATTGGAGCTAGAGTAGAGGTGGACGCAATATTTGCTGGGACGGTCACATCGTCCCTTGCTGGAGAAAAGCAAACATTAGTCTGACTGCCTGTTGAAATTTTGGGATCACTCGCTTTCTTGATGAAACGCTTCACCAACTGATAGTTCTCTTCCTCGAATTCCTCCCAATCGGAAGGACTGATTTTCGGCATTGCTGTTGAAAGCCAGTGTGCCCAAGATGCTACACGTGAAGTGCTGTGAGCGCAATGGTCCAAAGACTTAGTAAGATTGATCTGTGAGTCTTGCGTTTTGGACATACTCTTCAAAAGATCTAAGTAGACCTTTTTCTCCTCGTTTTCAGCACTTTGTTTCCTAATACAAATAATACAATGGAAGAAAATCAGTATCAGAGTAACAACCTTCATGTTACGCTAATACGATAATTTGCTTGCATGACTGTAGATAGCGACAAAGGGAGATACTCATGTAATAATATCTGCAAGTGGATATATGGCCAAACATGACTCGAACATGTCCAATTACAGATATCATTATGTACTTGCTATTTACTTGCTTCGGGAGGTTTTTCAACTAAACATAGAAATAGAGGATTTTTGAAGCTGTTATTTGAACCCACACTCAAAGACAGTGTCCCTGTCCAAGATCCAGCAAATACCTCGAATACATTTGTATGGGTACATAAGATGAGCAATCTGGCTTGCAATACACCTATACAATAAAATAACCAACTGCTATTTTCTGTAAACTTATTTTTACTTATTAAAATGTCATATATGCCAATTGTCAGTCAATAAAATATAAAAAAAAAGCTTTACCGGTCTAAGTCTTTTGAATATTGTATATACTGAACAGAAAGTATCTTTTGCCACCACAAATTTGATGTAATGTCTTTGTAGCACATTTTTGTCGGAGTTAAGAACAACTTTTCAAATATAATATATATATGCCAATCATGAAGACCATGATTGACTCACTGAGAACATCAATCCAAATCTGGTAAATAATCTGAAAATTCATCCTCATCTTGCCTTTTAGTTGTGGGTTTGGATAAACTTTCTTTGTCAGTAGAAGGCTGATTGGGTGTGTTAGTGAAACTCCCACAGTCAGAGTCACTATTGACGTTGACATCCGAGTCATGACCAGATTGCTTCTGTTTCAGGACAAGTTTTTTTGACAGTTTGTACTCAGCCTGTGGAGGTGCAGGTGCCTGTAAATAAATGATACAGCTACATAAAGTTCTTATTTATGACAAGTCTGCCCATGTAGAGTAGAGGATAAGAACTCGGATGTATAGCCCTTTAGTGCGCACATGGCACAGCAAACATAGCCTGGAACATGTCAGAGCTCCACACCTGCAACAATATGAATAGTAATAATAATCCCCAAATATAATGTAATTAATCCTTTTAAGCACAATACCTCATTGCTGTTGAATACAAAAATAAAATCCCATGAGTTCAATATGTCACAGGGACACGGCGAGGGGGTATATTACGTGTGAAATTACATTGCATATTCAGCCCTCAAAGAGATGTCTGTCATTGGAATAAAAAAAGGACACATTTGTTGACGAGTAATCATCGTACGACCTATATGTCGTTTTCAGGGTTTCTCCACGAAAATTAAATTTGGGCTAATTATATGACAGACGTGACATTCTCAGTGGAATATAAGCCATTGAATAATGCGTTGAATATTCAATGGATTTTGAAATATAACATTCAATGGATTCTGTCATGTTACTACAGTTGTTATAGCATGCTTTTTCAAATTTGGGTGTGATCTATGGTATAAAAGTAAGACCACATGGGTGATGAATAAAAACGCAATATCCTACTCGGGGAATATGTCATAGGGATGCCACTCTGCCGCCGGCCTCATGACGTCCCTATGCCATATCCACCTCATGGGATATTGCATTTGTATCCATCAGCCATGTGGTCTTGCGGGAATATACATTTTATTTTAATTCACAATTTCGATTGTATTGTACGACCACAATTTACCTTGGATTCAATGTCTTGTAGAATTTGTTCTAAAAGACAAAATAGTTGGCTGGTGGACAATCATGTGAAATAAGACAAGGTGAATATGTCACAGGGTTGTCACGTGACCTTTGGGCTTGCGACTTGCTTACTCAATATCCACCTCTTGTTATCTTGACTTGGTATCCATTATACATGTGCTATCCCTACAATCTTCATGTACAACACATTTGACGTTCAAATACTCTTCTAAGAGAATGTATTTCTTTAGATCAATTCGTCACCATTTTCACTTACTGTATGTTAACTCGATACTGCTGTGTATGTACATTTTTGGAGTGATCTAGCAGTTACATTTTAATGTACCCTATGCATTTTTCTTGGTTCATTTCTTTTTTTATTTTGAAGTATTATACATCTCAATTTCACATACATGTGTATTTGACCAGAAATAGAGATTCAAAATGAAATTATAATTGTGCCATAAAAGAAAGACAATCCTGCAGTTTGACACAAGTGGTGATATCCGGCATAATAGAATTACTATGTGACAGGAGAACTAATATGCAATATCCCACTCAGTGAATATGGACAATGTAGAGCACTCGGCATACGGCCTCGTGTCATGCCTCTCCCATATTCACCTCATGGGGATAAGGTGTTTTTCGACAGCAGCAACTATATCAGGCTGTACTGCAGATTGTATTGATTAATTTTGAGCTTCGTGACTGAACCCTAGCATCAATGTATGCAACTTGATTTGAAAAGGATGTCAATTCGAATGAGTTACATATGTATATTTTTATAACACAGTAACAGATTCTTTCCATACTCGAATAAAAAATTGCTTTGAAGTCAATTTGAGTTTTTGTTTTTTAATATCATGATTTATAGAAAGAAAGGTCGAGGTATGCCGGATTGCAGAACAACCTGAGCTCCTACTGTTCATACTGCAGTCAGGTTGTGAAATACTGCATTCAAATCTTTAAGTGTCAATTCAATACTGACATGGTCTCAAAAGTAAGAAATTCCCAAAAGTAAGCTACGCGAGGCTATGAAAAATCAGACGTGTATTCTTCGCTGCAACAGTTAAACTATTATATTTGCTTGTCAAACCTAAAAAAGAACGGGTTATGCTTTACCTTTTGTGACCTGCGCAGAGGAATCCGCACTATATGCGGCTTCAAGAACCCGAACAAGCTGAGGATGGCCTTTTCACGGTCGGATGGTGTGCGTTGCGCGGAACCAGAGGCCGGCAGATTTGTCAACTTGGACAACGATGTCCGCATCGTCTTGTACCAGCGTTTATACTCATCAGCTGCCATAAAAAAAGGGAAAAAAAGATTCAAATAAGTGAGAAAAAGGCAATTTGAACGCACATGCGAGACTTTTAGATCACTATAATCCATTGGATAGAAAGGTGAATCTTCAATCGATTGTTACCACCAGAAGTAAATGGAATCTGTCATTAAAGTTCAACTGACACAACATGCAGATTCGAATTTTTGGCTGATGTGTGTTAGAAAAGGAAGACGATATGGCTGATGGACAAAAAGGCAATATTCGACTAGGTGAATATGGCATAGGGACGTGCAGCCTTGTGAAGTCGCTATGGCATATTGACCTCAGTAGAAATTGCTTTTGTCTCCATCAGCCATGTGGTCTTTCTAGTCAAACTGGTGGACATTACTTATTCATACTCGTTCATATGCACCATCGAAAATGTGACCATGAGTGGGGCATCATTTTAGAAATTTTTCTTATTCGCTTCTGGACACGCATACAGGATTAAATTGCATCTGTCCCCAGATTAGGCTGTTCTCATGAAAATACACCTGACATGACATCCTGAATCAAAGGGCAAGTTAAAATCAATCGGTTGTATAACAGGATGACCACAGTGTTGATATACAAACGAAACATGTACTCCTATAATCATGTAGCATGGTAAACTTTGCATGATGTCCCCATGCCGTACCCACCGTAGGCGAGACTACAAGTATATCATTCAGACGTGTGTACTTGACAGATACTTACCTGCTCTAAATTACATTACGTACGTGTATCATCGCCTGACAATTTCTCAAGTGCCCTATTGCCAAATTCATTACCATTCCCAGCATATACTTACATGTCAGATTCAACTTCTTGGCGATTTCTTTGTTCTTCGTTTCGCGCAACTGCCGATCTCGGTAGTCGAAGGCCCCTTTGTCGAACAGATAAGGATTTTCCTGTAGAAAATCGCGCACTGCACATTGCTGGGTATATGTGAGTTTCACAGGCTTCTCCCGTCGGTAGTCTACCCGCTTGGAATCTTTGGTCGGCACTTCAGTAACATCTTGACTCGACAAACTGCTGTCCAGATCAATGTCGTCATGGTCATCGTCACTCTGGACAGGACTGATGGGATCAGTTGGCGGTGATGGAGATCTGGAAAAATAGGAAATGAGTCCAATGTTCAGGATTGCATAGACATAAAAGATGGGCATCAGGATGGTCTTCAGTACAGCACATCAGAAAATGGGTTTTACGATTTTATGTGAACCTGGGTAACATCAGATTTGTATTTGGAAACAATTCATCAGCCCCGTTCCAAGTTCGAACAAATAAAATTCCATGTACTGGTAAAATACACAGGCTAGTCAATGCACACAGTTCACCAAGATAAATAGCTTTATTTGGATTGTACCTAATGCAGAGATTCACACTAGGTTCCTCTACGCCAAGCTTGCACACAAACAGCACCCCAAATGCACGCAGTGGTTCTCAGTGAAGCATGATTACGATAGACCAAGAGTATCCAAAAGTCTAGGTTAGGTCAGGAAAGGATGCATTGACAACGCACATTGCTAGGAAAGAAAGCATACCTCACAAATATAGTCAAGCAATCATTAATCAGTAACCTTATTTGATGAATCAAAAGTGAAAAATTTACCTTGGTGGCACATGCTTTGCTGACTTTTCTGCAGGACGCTGAGGGGAGATAGACCTGCTCTTTCTGGATGCTTTGCTCTTCTTGGGTGACACAGAGCGTACAGGAGATGGAGATTCACTCCTGGGAACCTCCCTTGTACTCTTATTCTTCTGGAGTTGGTTCTTTCTCTGTCTCTGCCGAGGTGGCATGATGGCACGACTCCGCAGACGCACGTCTGTACCTCTTCAAACGCAGAGCTGTACTGGGCGCGGAGATAGAAAAACAATCCTCTATGCGCATGCGCAACCCGGAATAAATAGGTCATTTAACCGAGTCGACACCGTACAAATACCGTACATCTCCGACTGATTCCGTACGCAAGCCGAGATTAAACCGTTCGCAATCTGTGTCAGACTGTGTCAGACTGTACGAAAACTGCGTCAATCCGTTAGAAACCGTGTCTTGCTTTCACTTTCGAACACGGTTATACAAGGATCAAGACGGATGACCGTATGTCACCGTACGGAAACCGAACAAACAAGTTCAGACACCGTGTAACACCGAATGAAAACCGTCTCTGTCCGCACAATACCGAGTACTTACCGTTTGAAAACCGTTAGCCAGTATGTCACGTGACTTGGATGGTCTAACTTAGCCGGTCCAAGTCGGCTTGGATACGGATTACTACGGTTTGACGAGGAATGCAGTCGGTATGAGAAGGAAAAAGGCGGCCTATATACGGTCTAATACGGAATGCAGACGGATTAGACTTAAAAATCAAACCGGCTCCAGTTGATCAAAACAAGAACGACATGAGAGACGGAATGAAATTTAGAAGCGGTTAGGGGCGGTCTAAGACGGAAAGAGACGGATTGTGAAAGAATTTGTACGATTCAATGCCGGTTCAAGGCGGAATAGGAACTGCTCGAAAACCGCCGGATAAACCGCGTATGTGTAATACCCGCATAACGTGGATATAATCTGTGCAGAAACGGCAATTTTTCGTGATTTAGACGATTGTTTGTTCACAATCACACAGATACGAGCAAGATGGCCGACCCAAACTGGCACGAAAATTACAGAATATGTCCGAATCGAATCTCACGATCATAATACGACTGCAAAATGCCCGAATACAGCCGATTCGCGAGCCAACCTGAACTGGCACGAAGATTACAGAACATGTCTGTTTCTGCGCCGAGCATCGGCACAAACAAAATGGTGTATTCGAAGTCACAATCAGTCCCCATCTAACTACAATATCGACCATCCGATCATAATAAAGCAATATATCGAAAGTAGAAAAGACAATCATTCAATATACGACAATATTTTTCGCGTATGGTTAATACAGAAGTCGCAATTTGATGATGATAGGCTCAGCAATGTTTGGCCGTTTTTGCCAGTGAATTCACCGATTATCGCTCACAGATTCGCAGTGAACTTGTATTCAACATGAACTTGTATTAGGCGTGAATTCTTCTAGGTCCCATGATGTCACGCCTAATACAAGTTTGACTGTATATCACTGACACATGTGAGAGGCCTTGGGCTCGAAACAGAGCTCCCTACCTTAGTCACCTGTGATCTGCTACTGAGGTAATTCCTGAACCAAGAAACAGATGACTCATGGATTCCTGTACTTCGCAATTTCCTGAGCGAAATGTAATGGTCCACCGTGTCGAAAGCCTTCTTCGGGTCCAGGAAGAGCACTCCAGCTAGTCTACCAGCCGCAATGTATCCGTGAACAAAGTGAGTGAACCTTACCCAGACTGGCTCTCAACAAGTCAAATTATTATATCCTTCGCAATGGGCTATGCGCTCAAGGATCTTGCCAATGGTAGGCCGGACAGATATATGCCTATAATTGATTGCATCACTAGGGTCTCCCTCATTATATAGTGCAGTGATGCAGGCCTGCTTCCATGTATCTGGGTGAATGTTAGTAGCGAGAAGCTACGCTTAAAAATGTGTACAAATGGGGGAGGGGGCTGGCTCCTAGGTGGATCCTAATTTCAAGAGACCAGAAATATTTCATCAATGCCACAAGATCCTGAAGATGATAACTCGGTGAGACATTTCAATACAGTCTCAGTATTCGTTGTTTTGAAATGAAATATGGGAGGAGGCATTGGTAAATCAGGTTCAGGTAGATCAGAGGTATCAATCGCATTACACTTTCGTTCACCAACTGTGGAGAAATGGGCATTCAATTTGTGAGCCTTTCCAGGACCATCAAAGCTACACAGGATTTCCTTTATTATAGTATTTTTGTGAAAAAAGGGGCCAGAGGTCTTAAATAACCTTCCATTTCCATCAGAATCGCCCTTACACTCTTTAAGTGTTTCAGTTATAAAATTTCGTTCAACTGTTTGTGGGTCCTATCCGCAAGTCTCTGATCTTCTTGTTTTTTCATTTTATTCTGGGTAGTCGGCGTCTTCTGAAAAGCGCGGCCGCGTGTTCCCGTAGATCTACCATTCCGAGATAATCAGTAGTGATCCACAGTACACATCGTTTCCTACACTTAATTTTTATAAGGAGCAAATGAATAATGACTTTGATCAAGATTTCATTAAATGAAGTAGATGCTAAATTTGGAAAGTGGCAACCAAGTACTGGAGGCCAGTCAGTTTGCTCCACAGCCTCTTCATATTAATCCCCATCCAAATTCCTGTAGCTCCTCCCCCAAATGTTAGTCACCTTGCGGCGTTCCTTCTACCTCTTACGGCTTACAAATATTAATGAATGATCACTGATGCAATGATCAATCACACCGATTGTGTTATAGAAATTTCCATTGTTGCCATATATTCGGTCAATGAGGATAGCTGTCTCCGTTGTAATCCTAGTGAGGCTCTTGACTAGTTGGTCTAATCTGATATGCTTTATAAAATGGGTTAGTTCTTTGGTAATTGGGTCACATGGTTTTGATCAATCCACGTTCATGTCTCCCATAAGAAGAATATCAGAACAACCACTTCCATACAGCTCCTTTAAATTCAATCGTATCCAGGTACCCCCACGTTATCCATATCCCTTATCTCTGTCAAATTGGAAGAGTTGATATTCATCAATTTGAAGTTTTTCAAGTGAGATACTATTACTCGAGAAAGTTTCTCCGAGGAGCAAAATGTCTAGATTGCTCCTATGCAGAAGAAGTTCAATGTCAACCAACTCTGTATAGACTATGGACATTTAGGTATCCATAGACAATGTGGGTGCTCTTTGAACAGTTTCAATTCAGTTTTTAATTTTGAGACAATTTGTTCAATTTTGATTATGCAGATTTCAACTGGTTCAGATATGCTTAACCATACCCGATGAAACCTACATATAGAAGACGTACAAAATGGGAGGCAGGAGCCTAAAAGGTTGATGTCGATACACAATATTACTGGATTCCAAACGGCCAGCAGAAGGATCAGTTAGGGTATGGTCAGATATGTCTTACATATGTAGCCAGTACTTATGGTAGGATGGTAACCCCTATGTCAAGATAAGAGAAGGTTCCTTCCAATTCAGGCCTCATAGTCTCACTCCACTGCAATGAGAGCCGCTAGAAATTGTCACAAAAAGCTCATATATACCATCAATAATCGACGTGCATGGAGGCAAAGATAAGTGTCACTGATGGCAGTGAAAACATGTCTAGTAAGACCCATGTAGCCAAGCTCACTGAGGCGCACGTGCTCAGGATGGAGCATACCAGGGAGTATCTTTTCTTCAAAAATATGACGGCAATGTGTGCCTCTTTTAAACTTGTATAATGATTTCAGCTTGCGTACTTTGATTCGATGTGACTCGAAAACAAAATGCTGCAGCCAGCTGGACGGCATCCTGGTCTCAATATACCACCATTTACGAGATAGGGATAGACAAGAAAGAGATCATGCCAGAAGGGCAACTCTGTTAGAGAAATTTAATAATCTCAATGATGCTTTGCTTAGTAAGTGCCATGAATCTTGCAAGCTCTGCTCTGATGACGACGACGATGGCGGCGGCGGCGGCAGCGGCAGCGGCAGCGGTGGCGGCGGCGGAGAGGGAAGGAGGGGGATTATTATGACGATGACGATGATGATGATGACGGCATTTGACGACTATGATGATGATGGTATAATTTCAGTGCGCTAATGAAATCGGAAATTGAAGTCAATCGCTAGTGTGATCAAAATGACATTGCATCAAAATGTAACCATAAAATACTGCTAATGCTATTGATACTCCCACTGCTGTTGCCGCTGTTGTTGTTGTTGTTGTTGTTGTTGTTATTATTGTTGTTGTTGCGATTATTGCTGCCTGCTGCTGCTGCTTCTGCTGCTAGTTCTGAATGACAACTACCTAGAAGGAGTGGTCAAGTTAAAATACCTAGGTATTTATCTTGATGAAACGTCGACCTTCTCAGCATACATAGACTATTCGTACAGCCTGCCAATCCATGAGTTCAAGGTAGTACAAGAAGCCAAGGATTTTCTAGACCAGAAAACCGCAACTCTACAAAGAGAGAGAGAGAGGGGACAGACAGACAGACAGACAGACAGACAGACAGACAGGGAGACAGACAGACAGACAGACAGACAGACAGACAGAGGGTCTCCACCGTAGTGCAGAAACGAGCTCTGATTCAAATCCCCGCTAAAAAGTAATAGCGAGACGAGATCTCGAAGTGAATACAGCGGTGGCGCCGAGAACCAGAGGTCAACTCCAGGTCAACCCTGATTCCGGACTCAAAGCGTTCAGGATACCTCCGACGCCAAAGGTTCAGTGACAAATCGTCATATATAGAGAGCCAACTGCGAATGACGGAGGTGTGAGAGAGATTAGACATGACAAGGCAAACTCAAATCGACATGATAATTCTTAATGAATGATCCGGTTCAAATAATTAAATGAAAATATCACTGTCATTTTTTCCCGCACATTATTCCTGTATTTTTGTCGATTTGACATCACTGACAAAAGTTCTCCCAATTTGATTTCCATCTGGGGGTTGGAAGTACTTCCCATATGTCGGTAACAATGGCCAAAGATGACTGACAGACCGGATTCAATCAGGGACTTTTTTAATAGAATCTGACCACAAAAATGGTGGGATGAATACGTTATATAGGCGGTTGCTGACAACTCATAGTTATATAGTCTGTTTTATTTAAGGAGACCTGGCTCTCCACTGAAATTAGATGGAGAGTGTAGTCTTATTATATAAAACAGATCATGGATGAACTCTGTTAATTGGTGATTCGGGAAGTCAAAATGTGTTCGCCGCCACGAATTCATCTCATGGCACCATGGAAATACGTAATTGTGAACTGCCTGGCCACTATCGTAAAATGAGTCTATATAAATAAAGTTAGCCACCATCTATCCAAAGTTACCTTGTATGGGTACGTCATTATTCTTTCTTTATTGCAGTGAAGTGTAGAGAAATAAATATACCTGAAATTGATTAAATCAGCTAGAAGCGTGCTGATAAGATGATAATCGTTCGACATGAAGCGATATGGTCATGGAATAGCATGATATATTACCGTAAATACCGAATAAACACGCATACCCAATTAGACACGCTCCTGTCAGTTTCCAGAGCAAATTGAGTGCTTCCTAAATCTGATTCTTGTGGCACTATCCATCAAAGGGAGCACTGACTGTGCAGTGATTCCTTTGATGGATATTACTACGACTAATGATGATAATAACATGTTCTAACCTCTTGAATATCATGATATTCCAACAGTAATCGATCTCCATTAACAAAATATCCCTACCACTGAGAATGATATTTTCTGTATTTTGCACTTATCAGTTTCACCCCCCGCTCCCAGCGCGTCTATTTGGAATAATTTGGTATTTGGCCAAGAGATGGTTCCTGGGTTGGTTGGTTTATGAGTTGTCCACGGGAGGGCGCGGTCATCGTCAGATTTCAGGTTTGCCAATTCCAATACCGTGAACTACCGGATAAACACTCCATCTCAATTAGATGCACACCCCTATATTTCCACAGCGCACACAGTGCTCTCTGAATCTGATTATTGTGGTGACATCCCTCAAAGGGAGTACTGGCTGGTTCAGAACCAGCCAGTGGCCCCTCTGATGAATATCACTCCAACTGATGATTATAATAACATGCTCTAGCTGCTTGAATATATTAATATCCCATCAGAAATTTTTCTTCATGAACAGAAGACATATATCATTGAAAAGTCTATTTCACGTATGTTGTCACCATTACTTTTTTGCCCCGCTCCCGCGCATCTATTTTGAAAAATACGAAATTGAGCAATCAGCAGAACTTGAACAAAGGTGCACCGAGAGACCGCCCTAACCCTATACAGGCTATAGCCTCTTCACCGGAGGAGAGCCTCGTTCTCCATTGAAAAGCAATGGAGAGCGAGTTTGTCTTTCAGCGAACAGACTATAGTTCTCACCCAAATAGACTACGGACGCAATATGTATATGTGTATCAACCAAGAGGACCCAGGCAACCTCAAACATATTCAAAGTTCTGCTTGCAGAATTATACTCCTAGCCGACAGAAGCGCCCATATCGACGAAATGCATGCTGAGCTAGATCCTTAGATGTTATCCGACCGGCGAGATCGACATTCAAGTCTCTATGTCATTTTGACATTTCGTTTGAGAACCAAGCCATACGTATTCGCATAATATACTACCAGTAAACTGGAGAGAAACATGGCAAACTAGCTTGATTGATTGATTGAGTAGTGTTTTATGTCTCTTCAACCCATACTGGATTATACGGGACTGAAGATAAATGCATTACTGTTCAGAAATGTGATCTATCCTTCTATTTGATGGGGAAAATATAATAACGCTATTGGCTTAAGAAAGGAGCACTCCTGCCAGGGAACTTCCCCTACTCATTT
>JAUOBU010580942.1:0-10558 GCA_032360585.1 Nereis procera | reverse complement strand
AAGTCTGTGTGTCCATCAGAAATTGTCAAAAGCGTTGGGTGTACGTCTGTTCATGCGTATTTACATCATGCTATCTAGGCTCCTGTGCCTCATTTGGTGCGTATGTCCGTCTGTCAGTTCAGTATTGTTTGTTAATATCAATTTTTCGGTGTTTCGGTCATGGTTGGTAGGGGTGTATCAATCAGAATGTACGTGTGTAGTTGTCTATTTACGTGGATATTCTTTGGGGAAATTATAGGTTGTACTATAAATGCCTGATTCATTCATTTTTCGAGATTTTCTCTCCCCCAACGTGTGTTGATTTTTTTAGGGTTGGGGGGGGGGGGAAGAGTGAGATTTTATCGTCCAAGTTGTTGTGTGGGGAAAATGATTTACTAATTAGTTTTTTGATGTTTTGTTCCAGTTCCCGATTTCCACAAATGGTACGCAGGAATGCGCACTACCTTATCGAAGGCAACAAAAGTTCCCCAATCTGGTTCTGGGGCGAGGCAGTTATCGGAGAGGGAAAATCGCGTTATCGCTCTCTTCGGTTTTCTGGAACAATACATCGTGCGCGTGGGTTACAAAGTGTCACAAGCTGTAAGTATATACCAGCTCAACCTTGTTATACAACTGTAAGGTTTTTTAGTGTCAGAGGTTATTATAGATTTGTTGTCAGAGCGAGTCCGTTGTAAATATTGATTTGAATAAGTTGTCTAAATTGTGACCCAAAGTCGAAACGCATTTGAGAGGATACTAATTTTGCATTCTATAATATGATCACACCCTCATTCCCTCACTCCCTCTATCCCTCCCTCTCTCCCTTTCTCCATCTCTCCCTCCCTCCACAGCTCCCTCAAACCCTCCCTCCCAACAGTCATCCCTCATTGCATCACTCTCATAAACCCTATCTCTCTCTTTTTCTTGCATTCAGTATAAACATACCTCCCTCATTGCGTCCATCCCTCCCTCTCTCCCTCCATCCAAACCTCCCTCCAACCCTCCTTCCCAACTATCCAAAGTCATTGCATCGCTCTCCCAAAAAATCTCTCTCTCTCTCTCTCTCTTTTTATCTCATTAAAAATCAACATGCCTCCCTCCTTTTATCCATCCCTCCCTCTCTCCCTTTCTCCATCTCTCCCTCCCTCCACAGCTCCCTCGAACCCTACCTCCCAACACTCATCCCGCATTGCATCACTCTCAAAAACACTCTCTCTCTCTTTTTATTGCATTCAGTATCTAGATACCTCCCTCATTGCGTCCATCCCTCCCTCTCTCCCTCCCTCCAAACCTCCCTCAAACCCTCCTTCCCAACTATCAAAAGTCATTGCATCACTCTCACAAAAATTATCTCTCTCTCTCTCTCCCATTTTATCTCATTAAAAATCCACATGCCTCCATGCTTGTATCCATCCCTCCCTCAATCCCTCCCTCTATCCCTCGCTCCAACAATCTCTCCCAAACTGTCCTGTCCATGCCTCAATCTCAACCCATCTTTCACTCTCTCTTCATCTCCATCAATAACATCATCGCTCCACCTTTGCCTCCCTCCCTCCCTCCCTCCCTCCCTCCCTCGATCTCTGATCTATTCGCTCCCTCCACCCTCTTTCAATACAAGCATCCTACACAACTGTATTTTGTCCATGATAATCTCTCTCTCTAACTCTCTCTGTCTTTTTTCAAACACAATACACCTCTATACAGCCCTTTCTTTCTTCATCAATATCTTCGTCCCTCCCCATCTCCCTCCCCCACTTAACGGGGCCCCTCATCCATCGTTATCCTCCTTTCTCATCATCTCTCTCTCCCTCACTTGTTATCATTACCACCTCCACCCTTCCCTAATTCTATCCACTCCTCCATATCTCCCTCCTTATCTCCCTCAATGCTTCTCTTCAGCGAATTCTCCATCCAACCATTCTTCACTCCCAAACTGTATAGTTCTTCCAATTGGTCGCAATATATCTCTCTCCCTATCTAAGCCCAGTAATACTTAGCCCCTGCCATCACTTAAGACATACTTATCTTCCTCCCTCTAACTCTAGTAATCTCCATACGTCCCTCCATCCCTACCTCCCTTCATTTTTTCGTACCCCCATTTGCACTCATTTGTATTAGAAATACCACTCTCTCTTGTTATGTACTCCTCGTAAAGAGTATCTGCTGTAGGAGAATTCTTAATTGGATAAAATATTTAATTTCTTATTCAAGATAAAAATGCTGTCTTGCCTTGCATTTTCCGCTTGACAAAGCATTTCAGATATACAAATAATGAAGCTATTCTTATTCTCCTTATCTTTAAAAAAATATTAATTGTACTATTTATATATCCAATATATCACGGTCGGGAGGTAAATACAATTTGTGTGTCAGTAATATATACTTGTTTGTGGTTTCCCTCACAAAGGGGGAGTAATCTCTTTTACTGCCCCCGGCGTCTGCGTCGGCGTCGGTATCAGTGTCTGGATCGGCGTCTGAGTCGACGTTGGCGTCGGTGTCTGTGTCAGATCATATTTAAACTGTCAGAATCCTTATTTGTATGTTTATCGAAAGTGTATCAGGTGACACCGTCTCTATCGCAAGCCAATTTAGCCAAAAATTGGTTTAGGATGTAATGATTTGGATGCCATCCTCATTGCAGCACCATTCAGGAAATTTGGACCAATTTGTGTGTTAAACTTGCCAGCTATTCAAAACTTGGTAGGCAGACTCATCTGAGATGGGTTAAAAATATTTTCTAGTTTGAGTTGTTTAACATACTACCAACTAAGTTATGGGCGTGCATTCAACCAAATGCCTAATTCTTAATATAATTTAAATTAATAAACTGCCACCCTTTTTATTCCTATTCAATCCACTTTTATGCAGGCAGCTTTTCATTCAACGAAAATATGATCGAGCTATGCTGGTGACATGTCCTTTTCGACTCAAGCTAGTCACTCTCTGATGTATATATTGCATTTGAAGCATTCTCTTATCGGTTAATTGGTTTGACTAGTTGACAGTACCACCCTAGTTAGCTATATAGTTACTATTATTTTTCTTACCCATATGTTGCAGGAAGCCTCCAGCACTGTCAGTTCCGAACAACATCAAAATAATACTTCGCAGCAATCACAGTCGAACAACAACAGCGAGTTACACCATGCTACTGAGAATGACGATCCAGAACCGTGCAACTCCAAGAAAGATCAAGGCTCACTCTCCTCTACGCCATCTCTTGCACCTTCTGCTGATACTCAAGTCGGGTAAGTTTTTTAGGTCGCCACCTGAAAGGGTGGAAGAGCTATTCTACTAGCACCGGCGTCGGCATCGTTGGTGGCGTGGGCGTGGGCGTGGGCGTGGGCGTGGGCGTCCAACCCCCTTTGAAGTTTAATGACAAAGTTTTAGAACCACATAAGCGTTAAAGTCATCATTAGAGTGAATAGCTCAGGAACTGATCCCCCTAGCTTAACCAAATTTTGCACACTGAAGCTTCATTACATTAGCATTGGTAATGCATCATCATAGGAACATCCTCCTAACGTCATGCCTGATTACTTTTCGGAGAAAAGTGGTGTTTTGGAACAAAATGGACTTTGAATATGTAGATCAGCAAGTGAGGCACACAGCTTCAACAGACTTGGCATACTCATTACCCATCACATCAGCATTGATACCCCTTCAGCACTGAAGGACCATTTCTCTGTATTAAAAAATTTTTGGATGGAAACTGGCATTTTTGAAAAATTTAGACTTAGACCTTTAAGCGCAACAAATGATGAATCTAGCTTCATCAAACTTGTCACAGTCATGCGCCGTCACTTCAGCAGTGTGTTCCCATCATCATTGGAACCCCATCCTTCTTATGCATTGGTAATTTGTGAGGAACAGTGGTGTCTGTTAAGAAAATAAACTCAGACCATGTAGCTCAACAGATGAGGCAATTAGGGTCACAAGACTTGGCATATACATGAGACATCACATCAGCATTGAGAACTCCTCGTCACTATAGTATCCTTTTTTTTATTGAGTTTATTTTCGGAGAGAATGGGGACTTTTTTAGAAGAATGTTGACTCCGACATTCTAATTCAGCAGCTGTGATATCTAGCTTCATCACATTTGGCACCATCCTTCTTTCACACATTGGCCTTTTTTTTCCATTATTATTGGTCCCACTTCATGAATGGGGACACTTCATGAAGTGGCCCCAGTAGCTTGAAGTGGCCTCAATGCTATATAGGCTTGAGGCCACTTCACTGTTCTTATTGGATTGTCTACACGGTTATATTCCTCACTTGGGGCCACTTCAAAACTGAGGCCACATCATTCCTGAAGTGGCCCCAGTAGCCCCTTCATGTGAAGTGGCCCATCTAGCTTGAAGTGGCCCCACTGCTATATAGACTCGGTGCCACTTAACACTTATTATTGGCTTGTCTACCGGGTTTCTTCCCCACTTGGGGCCACTTCACAACTGGGGCCACTTCATTCATTAAGTGGCCCCATTAGCTTGCAGTGGCTTTCTGCTGTATAGGCGAGGGGACACTTCACTATTCGTATTGGCTTGTCTAAAGAGGCCCCATTACTGTATAGGCTTGGGGCAAATTCAATGTTCAGATTCGGTTGTTTGTTTTTTTAGAAAAAGCCGGGTACAGTAAAACTACAGTAATTGCATGTATGATGGCACCTGATCTGCTCAGGTTATCTTTTTGTTTAAATAGTGAATCTATCAAGGGGCATTTGACAGTATTTCATTCATACGTATAAATTAGTGTATAAATTAGTGTCGGTGTGATATGTGAACTCCACCTGCCTCTCTCCAACTCACCCCATCACAACATAAAGACATCACACCCTCAACACAATCCGCACTCTCCACATCACACCCTCACCCCTTCACACACTCCACCCTTCATACACTCCCCTTTCTTCAATGTCAACGAATCACTCCCTCAACATATATCAACTTCAACCCATCACAACCTCACGACACTACTCACTCACCCTAGCACTCACTCACCCTATCTGAACCTCCCCACATCAAAACATCCAGACATCACTCCCTAAACAAATTGATCAATCACCACATCACACCATCATGCATTCACACCCTTACGTTGGTACACAATCAACATATTACAATCTCAACCCATCACTCCCTCAGCATATCACCACCTCACCCCATCGAAACTTCACACCGTCACAATTGCAACACATCACTCCCTCAACACATCAATCACTCCAACAATCTCATCATTAAAACCCCACTCCCTCACCACATCACCGCCTCAAAGTATCCATGCCTCCTCCATGCCCAGCCTTACTCCATCCCTACAGAACTTCCTCCACACATCGGCACATCACGACATCAATACATCAATGCCACCCAACCTTTCCCCATCCCACCCTCCTTCACTCACACCCTGACAAACACACACGCTCATTACATCTCCTCAACACAAAATAACTTTCGGAAATCATCAGTTATCTCTCATTAAATACACGTACTAATCAGCTGTCTGACCTATTTTTTCAGGAAACGCAAGAAGCGCATCGAATTAGACGACGACGTAATATTGGCAATCAACAAAAGAATGACTGAAGCAGCAGCAAGAGAGGCAAACCTTCATCAATCGGTAAATGACCTACGCAGCGATAACACTCGACGCACTGGTTGGGCCGCATGGCTGCGCGGCAGCAGTCTTGAGTTACATAAGTCGATGTACGTTCTATATGAACACGAATCCTACAAGCGCATGTGCTACTTTCTCGACGAATCGGATAAATTGTTCGAACTAGAGAGACAACAGAAACTCGCAGCTCCAAAACCAAGATCAACGACCTACAAACCCAGTCATACCGCACCGAATCCCGAATCTGTACCCTCCACATCAGCAGGGTCGTCCGCTAACCAGGCATGCAATTATGTCTCGTTTCAGGCACCAGTGCAAACAAATTGGTATCCCAACAATGGCATGTACAGTCAGCCCCCTCCGCAAATGCAGATGCAACCTGTCAACGTCCAACAGCACCAAGCTCATAATGAGTCGTGGAATACACCTGGCCCTAATCCACCTAATGTCCCAACCCTTGTAACGCCCGAGCCTAACCTCGCTCAGGACATTCTTGATTCGGCAGAGGTTGTCATCAACAATGACCCTGACAATATCAATGACCTCGTTCGTTTCGAACCTGAAGACATGTAAGATAGATTGAGATAAAATTCTCACTTGTAGAAGACATGTTCCTCCTAGTTAAATGCATCTTTATTCAGGACTGAAGAAGATAAGATCTCACATATTTTTGTTAGGGAGACTGATGACTCCACTTATACCATGATAGCCTGCTTTATTTTTGACATTGTTTGTGTTTTGGATGATGGCGGATTGTGTATCTCATCTCATGCAGATAATCACATTATATCACTAATAAGGTCCAGTTGAGATGGCCAAATGCCGTCTCTCGAGAATCTTATTTCATTTTATTGATGCTGTCAGTAATTGTTGACATATATGATTTGAGACTACATTACCAAGAAGATCAACGAGAAGACATTCTTCTCTGAAGCAGATCTGTAATTTGATTGTTTGGACGACAATATGATTCCTCTTCTTGTTTTGAATTGTATCTTAATTATACACACAATCTGAACAAACGGCACATCCTTTCCTTCGTGTATATTAGCAAGTCATTTAGGCGCTCCGTCGAATCACTTCGCTGCACTTGAAGCCTATCCACAATCTAAGTGATTGTCACCCACCCCTATTTTCAAAACAAAAACTTTTTTTTGGAGGAACACGAATTTTATTAAATCTGCGTCCACAACATCATTTATAATTACAATATCAGTTTGGGTATATGACATCACACTATTCTCCATTGCTTCTTTTTTTGATGTGTCTATTAGGTATAGACTTACCAACAATCAGAAACAGATTTGTATTCATTGAACTGTCATCTTTCACAGGGGAATATGTGCTTTCAATTTGAGACTTAGTTTCATTTCAGGTTCAATACAACAATTGTCTGTGTTCGTAATATACAAGTACATATATATCAACTATTAATTGTCAACCAATGTCTCTAAATGGATAAATTATCCACACAGACTATCTTTGTATGTATTTTTCAAATAAGCTCATCATAGCAGTATCCATCTTTCATAATTTGTGGGGCCACACACCCCTTTCAGAATCAAGAATGGAAGCTTGTATCGTCACACAGACAATTCACAAAACTATGTATAAAAACGGGCACTCATGTATCAACTGTACTTGAGTTTAACGCAGTACTGGTTGTATTTTCAGGTCACGGACACAACATATTTCTATACATGTATCGAAGCATACACGTACAACCCATACAAAATACAACATTACAAACATTAATTAAATATAATCATACTATTCTCAGTATTACTTAAAAATGAACATATTCATTTATTAGTGCAGTACATTAACATTTCGTCATTAGTAAGATTACTCTTACTATCATCGAGACGCTAATATACTACGCTAATAAATTTACCACTTCCTATCCTATCTTGATCAATAATAATAATGCCAAGTGAATAATATTTACCCCCAAAAATTGGTAGATTCCAAAAGAAATGCTCCATAGTCACGATATTTAATTTTTTTTTATTCCCAAAGGAGATGGACGGATAGCAATCTTCTACCCCACCAAAAAATGCAGGATGACATGTCATTATTGCCTGCTGGTTTTCAATTCAAATATACCATACTTATTCATTGATTGTCTTTATTTTACAAATGCGTAATATTCTAACTCAGACCTGTACGACAGAGTAGATTATACTAATCCACATTTATTTGGTAACAAGTACAACACATATTATGTGCAAGAGTTGATCTCTGTACTTGATCACTTATTGGATAATCTCACGTTACTTGAGTAGAGGTCTACCAAAGGGTTTGGTAAACAAGCAATTTTCACCCACAAAGTCTTATTTTGAATTGGAGACACAAGCATGTCTCAACCTTATCACATGATTGGTTATGCCTTGAATCTCTTTTTTGGGTGTGTGATAATGCAAAACAGCCTTTTTTTAATTGTACCGTTAATTCTATTTGATTAAGTTATGAATAAAAGCTTTATTTCTATTACTTATGTGTTTTGAGTTGAATATGCCGACATTCTTTGCCCTTAGCACAATTTTACTTTGTCATACATTTTACTTTGTAGGAAAAATATGTATACAGTACTCACCCTGTCGCTACTTGTTAGCATTTTTTGGTCCAACTATACATTTGATAATCAAATCAAATGTGTATTTGAACTAATATTCTGCTAACACAGTACTACTTTCTATAAGCACATCCAAATATATTTGAACTTAACACATGAATTTTTATTTATAGCGCACCGAAATATGAAAATAATACAAAAAATTCTCAAATTGCAACAAAGATACAATATTGTCATCTACTTTTCCCATCAAATTTATCTACATCATACATCTCATGAGTAATTAACTCATCCACACACATCATTCATCTTCTTATTGATGTATACTTTTCACGTCAAAGACTGCACCGACATTATACTTTAAGTTGGGACATTCTTATCATACTTGACCCTGCACAAAAAGAGAGTAACATACAGTGCCCCCACTACATAACAGCCTCAGAGCTTGTACTTCTCACACCATATTGTTCTGCCATGGGATACGACCAGCTGGAGAGGAAAAATATTTCTGAAGTGTTAATCGCACGACTTTCCCCTCTTTAAAATCAATATTGCGGGCACGGACATTGTTAACATCATCCCAAAGCAAAGCTTGTCTCCAATGACCGGGGGCAATTTGTCCATTGCCAAGATCTACATCAACCATAGCATTATGCACATTGGGATTGTGGACACGAAGGTAGTTGTGCAGAACGACACAGGCAAGAATCACTGTCCTTATAGTGTCAATATCTTGATGCATAGTCGAATGCAAGCATCGGAAACGATTTGCCAAAATACCGAAGGCATTTTCAACAACCCTCCGCGCACGCGAGATACGGTAATTGTAGATCTTTTCCTCGTGGTTGAATAGTTTTCCAGGTAGTGGTTTGATGAGCCACTTTCGTAGAGGGAAAGCGTCATCAGCCACAAAGAAATAATGCATAGGTACATTATCGCCTGGCAAAGGTGTTGCAGGTGGAAAGTTGATAGATGCATCATCTACAGAACGCTTTAATTCACTGTCGTTGAATACCTGTGCATCTGAGCAAGACCCACTACACCCTACATCAACCCAACGGAAACAGTAGTTCCCGTCCACCATCGCCATGAGAATCATCGAATAAAATTTCTTATAGTTGTAGTAAACAGAACCACTATGAGGCGGACACTTGATTCTTACATGTTTCCCATCTATCGCTCCCAAAGCATGTGGGAGTTGCCATCTCCGACGAAATACATTTTCAACTTCCAGCCAATCTTGTGCATTTTTAGGAGTTAGAATTACTTGGTCCCATAATGTCTGTATAATTGCTGCACAAACCTCAGGTACAAATTGGGTTATTGCCGACTGCGACACTCTGAAATTGTAGGCACAAGAGGTATAGCTGTCCCCACTAGCTAGATATCTCAAAGTGCACGCTAATTTAAGGCCAGCTGGCAGAGATTTACGATAATTCGTATCCATCCGTTGAATATGAGGCTCAACAAGATTCAACAACTCCCGGAACAGTTCAGGTGGAAGACGAGTAAAATTCACAAATCCAGGAACATCGTGGATGGAAAGTTCAGTCAGAAGACGCTCATAATGTCCATGCATTGGTCTATTTCTGAGCCATGTACGCATCCAAACCCGACGCTGACGTCTGTTTCTAGCATTACGATTGCGTACTAGTCCAAGTAGAATGAGTAATAAATCAATTTCCTCATTTAGTAAGGCGACATGATTGTGCAACAATTGACCAGCCAACAACTGTCTCTGCATGTCATTGAGGTGTGCCATAATTGAAATACAAGCAGCCTCCACTATGACATGAATGTTTTATAGAGGTATGCAACAGGTCATTTCCGTAAGAACGTATATCCTTAACAAGACCAATAGAGATGCACTCCTCCGACAAAAGTACTGAAAGCAAATGTTCCTAGAGAATAGACACCCGACATGTGGCACGAGCGATAATTGGGGTAGACAGAACATGAGGACAACTAGTTGTCGACAAGCATTCGGCATGCGCAATAAAACCGGGCCGGACAGGGGAAGACGGCGTACGATGAAAGAAGACAAGACATGATTGTGACACGGATATGAGAAGAACCACAATTATGTAAGAAATCGGCAACGATTTTTTGAAATTCAGAAACTGCGGCGACGAGAGACGGACTAGCGACGAATCAAATATCCAAGCCGATTTGAGCAATCTTGCACAAGAATTCGGCCCGGTTTAGACACGTCGTGAGAAATATTTGAGTCGGCGCATATTCGGGATCAAATAAAATCCGGTGTAATAGTACCATCATGGAACTACAGCCGTCATAACATGCTGATTCAAATTCAGATGTGATCTGTGGTATAAAAGCAAGACTACATGGCTGATGGACAAAAATGCAATATCCCACTCGGTGAATATGGCA
>JAUOBU010579831.1:0-10559 GCA_032360585.1 Nereis procera | reverse complement strand
CACACACACACACACACACACACACACACACACACACACACACACACACACACACATTTTTTCTGTTGGAAATCATGCCAGTGACATATTTCGAGTTGCACATGCAACAGGACCATGAGATGTGTTTCAAACACCCAAGTGAATTTTTGACTTGGAGGGGGTTTGAACTAACAACCTCTGGGCAAGGCACCCCCCGCCAAGCAATGACACAGGCAGAGCCCCTACCGCGTACCCACTGAGGCATCCCCTATAAAAGAGATGCTCAGTGAGCACACACACACACACAGATACTTGAAGGTTCTAACCCTATCAAGCTATGTACGTGTGCTAGACAATACAAATGACTGATTAAAGTTCATGTAGTAGTCATCTTTTCATCCCTGGCAGCCTGACGCCACTATTTCAGGTGACTTTGGCACATTGGGCCAGTTTCACTGACCTAGGGTACATCCTGACTTCAACTTTGGATATTGTGTCTGTTGAATCCAGTGGAGAGGCTTCTAATGGTCCAACTAATGGATAAAATGAAAAGCAAATTATAGTTGGGAATAAGATCTGGCCATGCGGCTATCCCATCAATGGACAGCTCACTAGCGTGAGCTGTCAATTAGAGAAATAACATGATTGAGAGTTGTGAAAAAGTTGAGATTGATTGATTGATTGATTGATTGAGTAGTGTTTAATGTCTCTTCAACTATCCATATCTGGATTATATGAGACTGCATAGTAATGCATTACTGTTCAGATATGTAATCTATCCTTCTACTTGATGGGACAAATTGGCTGAAGAAAGGAGCACTCCTACCAGGGAACTTCCCTATCTCTGCAAAATCACAGGGTGGATCTTTTTCGTGCATGTGCATAGACACTAACACACTTGACCGGCCTCTGATAACCCAGTCGGCATCCTGGGTTAAGGATTTGCCATACAAATGTACGGTGACACACAGGATCAGGACTTCTTCATATCTGAGGAACCGCCCAATATATGGCAGATCCAGAAGTTGATATAAATTTCTGATTCGTAAAGTGGCCTAAAAGAATAAAGTTGATTTCAAGATCAACTTTCAACTGGAGTAGATGCCGATTTTCATAATTTACAGTTTTCAACTGCAGAAATGGAGAATAAATACCACACAAGCTTGGAGATGACATGACCCAATTGACTGTGACATTTCTGTTGTGGCAACACCTGCTAGAAGTCTCTGTAGCTAGATTCCCATGATTCAGATGAGCTAAGCGGTAGAATCATCAACTGCTCTGTTTGACAATCTTTTTTTCTCTTCTCCCTCCCTCCCTGCACTTCTCACTCTTCTCTGCTCCTTTCCTTGTCCTCGGTCTCCTTCTCTGTCAATGATTCTCACTCTGTCTGTCTGTCTGTCTGTCAGTCATCATCACCATCACCGACGTCACCATCATCGTCGTCGTCGTCGTCGTCGTCGTCGTCGTCGTCGTCGTTGTTGTCACCGTTGTCATCACCAATGTTGTCACCGTTGTCGTCACCGTTGTCGTCATTGTCATCATCGTTGTAGTTGTAGTCGTCGTCACCATTGTAGTTGTAGTTGTAGTTGTTGTTCTAGCTGTAGTTGTAGTTCTAGCTGTAGTTGTAGTTGTAGTGGATGAATAAAAACGGGACATTGAGCTTCAATTACTGCAATAATGAATTATTGTCGACCGATCGTCCAAACATCCTGACGTTGCCATGGCAAGCAAGAAGGAACAGCATTATTAATGAAACGGTGATGCAGGGCATGTCACCCTTCATTGTCCATCAGATGTTCATACTTATTGTAGCATCCACTGCATTCAAACATCTTGTTGTTGCCGTAGCAAGCGATGACCACCAACAGTGTTAATGAATGGTTGTCCCAGTGAAGGTGTCTCATTTTCATTCGTAAGCTCATGCTAACCGTAGCTTCCTCATCATTCAAAAGTCCGGGCGTTGCCATCTATGTCTACTGGCTCATTAGTGAAACTTGCGAACGAGGTGTGAATGATATAATGGAATGTGTCCGGCAGATGTGATACACAATATTGACCTGAGTTATCTGTTTCAAACTCTATGCTGAAATTGTCCAAGACACTGGTTCTGAATAGCGAATTCGCTATCCATCAAAAGAAAGCATGTGATCATGTTCTGGTATTTTTATGAAATGGTCCAGATATCATAGACTGTCGAAAAAAACGAGGGGAATGATAAAATCGATCGGTTTTTGCATGAGCTGTGAACTAATCGAATATCTCAATGATTCAAAGAGCAGTTACTTGGTTGGACAACGTCATTCCTAAGTGCCAAAGCTACGTCTCAAATGGCAGCAGATTACTGAGTGAATGCACACGAAGCTGATCAATGGTGAATATTCCCCTGTGGTGTTTGTTCCCGACACATTTCGATGTACCAAATGTTGATATAACATTTTTCTGCTCTTTTGAATTTGATGCTCCTCCTCCTCATTCCCAGATAACTGAGGACATATGCGAGAGGTCACCCCACCGCCTTTGCCTAACACTCGAGTGAATATATGATATGGTTTGAGTTTGAATTTGAATGTCCTGTTGAAGGTGCGTGATTATGAAGGTTCGGGCAGGAAGAAGCGATGTGCCTTCTGGACGGGAGCCTGTGCCATCACTCTGGGATGCTTGGCGCTCTTCATCTTCATCATCATCGCTGCTGTCAGCTTCCCAAGAATAGCGGAGGAGTATTCGGTGAGTATCAAACCAAATTTATGAATCTATGAAAAACAGTCACATGGATGGAAGTAGTGAAAGGGTTAATCCAGCATCTTTTGTGTCAGGTACGATTGTAAATGCAATGCACCTTCGATCTCAGTATACATGGAATCAGTAATTACAGATGTGTCACTGATGGCCTCCCGGCAAACACACGACGTCGCCTGGATATCCGCACGACGTCGCAACGACGTGGCGACGCCGTGGGGACGTCCTGGCGACGTCATGTGTTAGCTGGGCTACCTGTCCATGTTATCAGTGATGGTTGAGAAACGGCATCTGAGTGCATGATTGAGACTTAAACCCTTACACAATTTGATCAATTTCCATCCAAGTGGCTATTTCACCAATTCAGCACTCACGCTATGAGCTGTGGATTGTTAAAATAGCCATATGGCCGACTCTTTTTGCTTTTCGTTTTATTCGAATCCGACCACTAGAAGCCTTCCAATTGTACTTGAAAGACACGATATCCAATGGTGTTATCGGGCTTATATGAGTTGAAAGGTTAAGAAAGTTGTTCAGTTATTCATTAATGAAATGCTGCCTTCGCATTTTTCTGGTCAGAATACATGTAGACATTAATCTTACTTGCTGATAGTGATCGGAATACTGGTGTTGGTGAAACTTTATGGAAAGTTGGCTCGCAGATACTGAAAGAGAAACGCAAGGGACTGCTTTCGTACGTGACATATATTTATTATCATGTTTTGTCACAGTACAAAACGTGAGATAAAAGCAAAAAACACTCTGGGCCGATGCCTCGGGAAGAATGTCTTGGCGCTTGTGGATTCGGCTCGTTCATTTCCACGCACTCTGCCTTTGTTTCAGTTCAGCGTTCGTGAATCATGGAGCGGCTTCACTGAGGAGGAAGACACTGATGTCCGGAATAGCTCGGACTGGTCGGACGGACAGTGGCTGCTGGAAACTGGTGACCAACTTCAGGAAGCTCTTTCTGACATCGCAGGCTTCCTGGTCAACAATGTCACCGCCAGCGTGCGCAATCAAACCAGATCCGGTGTTACCAAGGACAACCGTAGATTCGAGGACAATTCAAAGGATTCAGACAAGCGTGACCATGACGATCGCAAGGACGGGAAGGAGAAGAAGAAGAAGATGGAGAGCTGGATGATGGATCCGATGGCGGAGCATGATCCCAGTCTGCATCCCTTGCCTAAAGGCTTCCTTGACAAGTGGTACCGTGATCACAAGAAGAACAAGAAGGACAAGGATGAGGAGGACGAGTGGGCTAATCCGGAGGACTGGCATGGAGCCAGAGCGGAGAAGAGGTGGGGAAACTAAAAGTCACGACAGGGAGATGCTCGAGAAACTATCTGGCTTCTAGCAGATCAGGAGACAGACAGTACGACAGTAAGACAAAACCACGTATCCAGGCGTTCTCAGTACATTGTAGGCATTTACGTTGGGTATGCTAATAGACTGGTGCATACCCCCCCCCCCTTCCTCACTGTAACTTGGAACAATCGATCCACAGCCACTATCTGTTGCATTTGGAAGGGATAATTACCTTTAATCCGTATTTGAGTAGACCAGTGTATTGAAATTCGGCTTTCTAGTGGAATACTCGATTGAATACAGTAGACACAGTACATGGATCATTCACTGTGTTGCTTGTAATCATTATGTTCAGTGGCTGAAATTCTCTATTGTCAACCCGATTCTCGGGCTATTGCCTAGCTCGAAAAAAGGATTGCAAGGGGATAGCTGTATTCCTAACATAACAGGGAATGTTCAGTATATCACTCATCCGAGTCACAGCAACTTAGATGGATGAGCAATGTGCATATTTAGTTAGACCAAATATAACCTCTGTCTAGATATTCTATTTTTGTTTGCTGTTGTTCCGTATACCAACTGTGTAGCAATGAGGACCTGTCCTAGTCGAATCAGTCATCATATTATTACAAGTAGTATCTCAATCACTATTTTTTCTTCAGCATAAAACTTCATGATGGCATGTCTTTCCTGCAATTAGATGGCAGCATTAGGCCCAAAAGCAAATGTGAACCTTCTCCTTGCTCATTGAATTGAGTACATATTCAACATTAAGGCTCCCAATGTCTTGATATAGTCCTTATAATGCAGAATGGGACATTATGCTGCTCACAGTGAATCAATTAATGCTGTTGTCTGTTCACCAATTGCCAAACACGCGGCTGCCTGTCACAGCTGGACTGAATATGCCATTTGGGCATCATCGCGATTGCTACAAATACATTTTTCATTGACCCTTTCATTACGATCATCCTAAAATCACCCTTTGATATGATGTCTTTCAAGTCTAATTAGAGCTCGTGATGGACCTATTTAAATATAACGAAAAGCAAGCTGTAGCAGGGAATGAGATCTGACCCTGTGGCTATTTCAACAGTTCACAGCTCACTGGCGTGAGCTGTACATTGATGAAACAGCAACATGATTGGAAATTGATGGAGTAGTGAAAAGCAATGCAATGGAAAATAACCAGTTTTATCATAGCGTATTTTGGCTAACAACCTCAAGTATAGATGCTCCTAATTGTAGGACAATAGAGAGTGTTTAACTATGATATTCAGTGGCAATTATGGGTAGACAATGCTGATATTCTCGGTTGTATCACCTTGCAAAATTGCTGATTTCTGACATTTCAGTGCAATTCTGATGTTTCTGATTCAGCAGTGCAATGCTGACGTATCTGATCGACAATAATCTCCTGACGTTCCTGATTTGACAATGCAATAGTGACTTTCCGATTCGACGAACAATGCTGTTGTTTCTGATCCGACATTACAATATTGATATCCTTGATTAAACAATGCATTGCTAATGTTTCTGATTTGACAGTGCCTTGCTGTCATTTCTCATTCGACAGTGCACAGCTGATATCACTGATCCGACAACACAAAGCTAACATTTCTGATCCACAAGGTATCATTGATATGTCTGATTTGACAATGAACCGCTGCAACTTCTGATTTGACAACGTACCATTGATATGTCTAATTTGACAATGAACTGCTGCCACTTCTGATTTGACAACGTACAATTAATATTTCTGATTTGACAATGAACTGCTGCCACTTCTGATTTGATAACGTACAATTAATATTTCTGATTTGATAATGCACTGCTGATATTTCTGATTCGATAATGCACTGCTGACATCTCTGATTTAATAGTATACTGCTGATGTTTCTTATTTGACAATGCACCTCTGACATTTCTCATTTATTGAAGGATTGTTGCTTCAACAATTGAAAAACTGCCATTTCGGAATCCTGAACGCAATGCTTACATTCTGGATTCCATATAATAATGCTTACATTTTTTAATCAACAATGCATTGTCAACGTTACAGATTTGACGATGCGTCACTGACGTTTCTGATTCGGCAATTCCTTGCTGACGGTTCACTTTTGATAACACTATGCTGACACTTTTATTGGATAACACAATGCTGATGTTTTTGATTTGACAATGCAATGCTGATGTTCAAGATTCGACAGGGCAATGCCTATTTTTCTGATTTTACAATACATTGATGACGTTTCTGATTTGATAACGCAATGCTGACGTTGCTGATTCAAGAACGCTATGCAACTTGTCCTAAGTAGATCTTGCCTTTCTCGCCATCATTGTGTACAATCTCAAATTTCCATTTCCCCAATTGGTAACCACTGTATTCTCCATCTGCTGTTGTCTGTTATGGCTGTGTTAAATTCAAAAGCATACACCCTTCCCGAACTGCGACCTGCTTCTGCGCTAGTATGTTTCTCATCTGCCATCAAACGATGTGACGATTTTGTCATTCATGTTCCACTGCTACTGCTGTGCTGATTCTGTGTAATGCAGAGATCTAGCTGCAGAGAACTAGCTGCTCTGCCACACTGCTATGCTGATTCTTTGTCGTCAGATTTATCAACCACCATGTGTCACTTCCCTTCAGATTGTGTAATGCACATTTAACTAGCTGACCTGCCCCACTACCGTGCTGATTCTGCCCCACCTCTGTGCTGATTCTGTGTGATGCAGAGACTACTAACTGCCCTGCCTCACTGCTGTGTTGATCCTGTGTGATGCAAAAACTACTAGCTGCCCTGTGTCACTGCCCTGCCATACTATTTTGCTGATTCCGTGATGCAAATATTACAAACTGCCCTGCCTCTTTGCTGAGCTGATTCTTCATGATGCAGAGATTACTGACTGTGATGCGGAGATTACTAACTTCCCTACCCCACTGCTTTGCTGATTCTGTGTAATGCAGAGATTACTAACTGCCCTGTGTCACTGCCCTGCCATAATATTGTGCTGATTTCATGATGCAGAGATTACAAACTGCCCTGCCTCACTGCTGAGCTGATTCTGTGTGATGCAGAAATTACTAAGTGCCATGCCACACTGCCGTGCTGATTCTGCGTGATACAGAGACTGCCCTTCGTCATGCTTATGCTGCCAACATCCCTGCTCTGATAATTATGTGATGCATGGTTTATTAGCTGCTCTGCGGCACATATCTCATTGGTTTCCCTATATCACTGCCGAATATTTCACTCACTTTCTAGCTGATTCTGTTATGCGGATTTTAATTGCAGCCCTGCAACACTGTCCTGCTGATTCTTTGATACACATTTTACTTGCTGCACTGCGTCACTGCCTTGCACGACCTGCATCACTGCATGCGTATTGTCCCGGTTGCCCTGCACGACAGCCCTGTTGATTTTTTTATGCATACTTTAGTTGCTGTCCTGCATTTTTGCTCTGCTAATTCGACGATGCATAGTTTAGTAGCCACGTATAGCATCTCTACTGATTTAGTGAGGCATATTTTACTGGCCCCTTTACACCACTGTTCTGCTGATACTGTGATGTATAGTCTTGAGGCTGCCATGCATCACTGCTTTACTGACTCTATGATACATCTTCTACTAGCTGCCATGCATCACTGCTCTGCTGATTTTATGATGTATATTCTACTGGCTGCCACGGATCACTGCCTGCTGATCTTGTGATGTATTTTCTACCAGCTGCCACGCATCACTGCCTTGCTGATTCTGTGTTGTATATTCTACTAGCTGCCACGCATCACTGCTTTGCTAATTTTATGATGTATGTTCTACCAAGTGCCATGCATCACTGCTTTGCTGATTTTATGATGTATGTTCTACCAAGTGCCATGCATCACTGCTTTGCTGATTTTATGATGTATATTCGACTAAATGCCACGCATCACTGCTCTGCTGATATTATTATGTATATTCTACCAAATACCACACGTCGCTGTTCTGCTGATTATATGATGTATATTCTATATAATATGACACACGTCACTTCTCTGCTGAACTTATGATCACTGACGTGCTGATCCAATGATGCTATTGTCGCGATGGTACGCCTCCACTCACAACCATTCCATCATAATATTTTAGTTCTCAGTGTTCTCCATGTGCTGCAATCGATCCATGTGCCATGGTTCATTGGCTAAGTGAAGCACTATGGATGACTTTAGAACATGGGAGACATTCTGGTGAAGAAAATGGGCCTGTTTGTGATGAGGTCACCATTCCAAGACAATATTTTGCCAACTGTTCTCATCTACATGCTTAATTCAACAATTCAAAACCATCAGACTCGATACATTCTGTGTGATTGTTGTTCTATTGACGTAGTTCCCATCCAGAAGTGCGTTGATTGTTTTTGTTTAGGTTGACCCGGATTTTCGTCTAGGCAATCTTCTCCATCAGTATATAACCTTTATTATAGATCAATTTTTCAGCTGACCTTGAATTCATCTCACAAAGATATGACGTCCAATGAAGGAATTCATTCTGCTTGATACCAAGCTATATATATATATATATATATATATTTATATATATATATACATATATACCGTACTCAAACAATGCACTGCTCCCTGCACATACTGTCACATAAATACACTGTTATGTGTACACACAGCTACCTTTGCACACTACACACTGCTACCGACTCTTACTGCTACCTGCTCACACTGCTGTCTGCACACACTTCTACCTCCACACACTGCCAATCGATATATACAGGCTCCAGCGGTATGAAGTACAAAACTCGAAAGACCCTAACTGGGCAAACTTGGAAATTAGTCAAAGGAATGCACTCATTTTCACAGCTTTGTTCCCGAGAATGGTCCTGCAGCGAACTTTTGAAACTATGAACCGGACCTTGTGGGCCCTTCAATCCCCATTCGACCGCCCCGGCTGCTTTCTGTGTCTCCTGGGCCATTTGAATGATTCATAGCCAAAGTACTGCTGTCGTATAGTATTCAATGAGTTTGGTTGGTTGGCTGGCGTGTAACATCTACTCAGTCACATACATATCTTCATTGCAGGTAATTGTCACTGCATACATCACATGAATGTCTTTCGCGCTTTAGCGATGAGCTCATTATCCTACAAACCATACAGATATCCAAGCAAATGCTTGACATGTATTTGCTTCAGTCTTGCAGAAGATTGTTTTTGCAAGAGAATGCTTTCTGGTAGATAAGTAGTGGATAACCCTGTCATTTTAATTCACATTCCCTGTTCAAAATCATTCAGGATTCTGTAAGCTATATGAAGAGTTTTCTTCCTTTTAACCCTTTCACTACAATAATTTTAAATCACCCGTGGATATTGTGACTTTCAAGTCTAATTGGAAAGCTTTTCATTGCCCGAATTGAATGAAATGAAAAGCATAGATTAGCAGAGAACAGGATCTGGCCATGTGGCTATTCCATCCATTCACAGCTCACTAGCATGAGCTGTGGGTGGATGAAATAGTCACATGGATGGAAATAGATAAAGGGAGAAATGATTGAATACCCACGATGTATTCTAGCGCGATTAGTGACACTCCATATACCATGACTTGTAACAATGCTTGACAGAGTGTGGTGTGTGATGAAAGGATCGGGTTTCTGTTTCTGTTTCTGTTTCTTGATTTTTTCGTCCGGGAGTACTCCTGATCTCAAACATTGACCCCACTTGTTGTAATTCACTTCTTCGAATTAAACTACAGATTTATATTGTGAGAGATCGTTTGTGTTTCCTTCTGAGAGAGCAATCATACACTATTGAACAATCTATGAGGAAGGACGATTACGACCCGAATAACCAGCCAGCTGAAGAGCAACAGCCTCAAACTGATCGGAATGGATCATCATGGCACAGCCAAGAGCTGTGTAATGTGAGCTCGAATCTGCTTGGCTATGGCACATTCTTTAGAAAACTAGCCTCTTTCATGATGGACGAAGCCTTTTGTCCAGTCGACGCTTCAACTTCTGACCCTTTTACTACTCGATCAGTTTCCGTTCATATGATTATTTCATCTACTCAAAGCTCACCCCGGTGAGCTGTGAATTTATGAAATTGCCACGTGGTCAAGTCTTATTCCCTACTACAATTTGGTTTTCATTTCATTCAAATTGGACCATCAAAAGCCATCTGATTAAATTTGTAAGACCATATCCAAGGGTAATTTTGGGGTCATAGAATTGAAGAGGTTGAAGTGAAGCAGGTTGAATCCAAAGGCTAAAGTTCACCATTCTTTCAGTTAGTTCAGGGCTCATTCTGATGCTTGTCCCAGCACAATGTTCTGTGGAGAATGTTCAGTTTGTGATGTAGCTCATTACCAAGACTAGTCATAATAGGCTTAGCTTGTGGCACCAAGAAACACTTAAGATAGACCCTTTATGTTACCATCTAAAATGATCAGAATTTTATTGGAGAAATCTATATTTGCAGACATTACACCTCGGAAACAAGTGTACTCATGGTTGACAGAATAACCCCCCAATCAACCATGGATAC